>ML794008.1:74590-90947 GCA_009831015.1 Picea engelmannii
GAAGAAGGACATAACCACAAGAGGGATAAAGTCCCATATGCAGTGATGATAAAGTAATAGGTTCACCATATGATTTGAAGGAATGAGTAATGCCACTTTGTAAACCCCCTTACCCTTGTTTAATTAGTTGTGGGCTTTGTAAATCCCCCCTTACCCTTGTTGTGGGCTTTGTTTAATTGGCTTTGGGTTTTTATTGGTTTATTGGGGGTTATGATTCTAAAGTTAAATATTGATATTTGTCACATGGTTAAATTTACAATTTAAACATGTGACTTATTAATAAAACTTAACCTAACCCTAAACCCTAACCTTGCCCTAACCTTTTACTATTTATTAGACCCTCCCCTCTACTCCTAAATTACATTCACACTCACTCTTTTGTGATACCGTGGAAGTACTTTTGAGCTCGTGGCCTCAGTCCATGTGTGTTTCTGTTGCTGTTCTGTGATGTGTTGCAGCCTATCTTGTGGAGCAGACCTATTGCCTTTCTGCAGTGAGTTGCGGCCTTGTCCTTGTGGGATGTCGTCCCCTTAATACTGTTGTGTGCCAGTCCTATGTCTGCTCTGATGTAGTTGTTGAGGAGGCTGCATACCAGACTTGCTGTGTAGAGGCCGCATCCCTTTACTACACTGTTGTGTGTATACTGAGGGTGCCTTATTTCATGTTTGCTGCAAGGATTGTATGTTGAGGGTGCTGCTTATCATTTGTTGTGTGTATCGTGCCTATCTTATCCATGGGGTTTTTCATGTGTGGTATACTGAGCTGTGTGTTCCGTGCCTATCTCAGCCATGGGGTTTTTCATTTAGGGTTTGGGTTCTTGATGTTTTTGGTTCCAGTAACCCTAAGTTTGGTGGCATGGAATTTCCTTCTATCTTTGGCATAAAAGATCATTTATTGATCCATGAACTGAACCTTTGTCTGAGAATAAACAACAAGGACTTACACCAATTGTGGTATGTGCTATTCTCAGAGGTAAGGTAGGTACCAGGTATGTTTCCTATCAGTCTCTTCTAGATTCAGATCTGAGCTTACTGTTGAATTTTTTTATTGCCAATCTGCTGTTATATATAGATCTGCTAGATAAGCATTGTCAATCAGAATTAGCACTCAATAAGCTTTGTCTATTCTATTGATATACAGATCTGTAAATAACTCTTTCTTCTAGATCCTAGAACTCTGTTATATCTAGATCTGTTGTTATGTTTAGGTAGCTCTTCATTACTGTTGATGATCTGAGTATATATAGACCTGCTGTTGTATATGAAAGAGCTGCTAATCACTGTCCTTGATCTGAAACTTGTTTATCATTCAGGTCTTTTGTTTTCTGATCTCAGAATTAAGTAATACTGTTGGATCTGATGTAATATTCTGAGCTCTACTATTCTGTTGCCACAGTACATTATAGATCTATTGTTATATGTTAAGTTATAGATCTAAGTTGGTTCAGCATTGAATTTAAAAAGTGACTACTATCTAGCATTCTACCCTAAAATTTAACACCTGGTCAACATGAACTACGCACACCCCTTTCGGGAGGTATGCAGTGACTACAACATAGTCGAAGTCTCTAGGTACAGAGTCTTGGTTTACGGGTCCACCTAGTGGTGGGATATATTTAGGTAAGATGCTTGGGATCATATTCATAGTGGCGAAGTCATTTTCGATCTTAGATCATCTTTCCAAAGCCGGTCGGGATGGTCCTGCTCGGGCAGTGGAAGGGGAAGATGGCAGTGCGCCTGAGGACGATGCCTATACACCTGTAGACATTCCGCATTCTGACATGACTCTCTCAGTCATTAAATCAATTAGAACTTCTTCAACAATTTTCTTAGTAGCACTGAGCTCGTTTGACATACAAATTTGGGTCAACGGGCTCGGGTACAACAAGAATTCAGAGAGTATAGTGAATAGTAAGGCAATGATCTCAGGGTAAGTAAATCTTAGGGTTTGCGGTCAGATTCTTAGTTGGCATAAAGTGTTCTTGATGCATGGCATGACAGGTTAAGTAGGCAATCTCAGCAATAGTCTTCTTGCAACAGACCTGTGGTCTTCATTAACTCTATTCTTATCCATTCTGGTGCTATCCAACAGTCTAGTGGTAACCCATAACTTCTTTTCGATCTATTCGGAGCGACGGTCGAACGGGTATATCAGTTCCAATAGCTATATTTCTCTTCATGGCGAATTACTCTATATCGTTGTTATGAACTCTTGGTGAAGCTCCAATTCTGTAAGTCTTCTTTCTGTGAAGTGTCCTCTAGAACCTCTTGTAACCTTACAGTATTAGCCCTCTTCTTTCTTAACTTCCTAGCCTTCTTCCCAGTGAGTTTTGTCTCAGTAATGATTTTACAATTCTGATGTGTATCTTCTGTGGTCTTAGTTACTTCGCGCTGTGGAAAATCTTTCTTATGGTTCCTTGATAATACCTTTCCTGTATAAAAAATAGGTAACTCAATCTTCTGCAGATCCTCAATTGTTCTCTTAGCTTCAACACCGGAGGTACTAATATTAAATATGTGTGATCTGCTCTTCTATTCTTCAATCAAGTGTGCAATCCTTCTAGTCATAAAGTATTTTAACTCTTGCTTCTTCTGTTCCAAAGCTTTTTCTTCTTCTCTTCGTCTAGCTTGTTCCCTATCAATCCAGGGTTTTCCTATTAGCATGGTAAACGGGGCGGTGTCTTCAACAAATTTAATGATCTCAAAGTCTTCCTCTGTCGAAGTTCCATTGACAGTCATAAGTATCTGGGCAAGCCTTCCACATAGGGTTACTATCTTTCCTCTGAAGAAACTTGTTCCTCCTAAGGAAGGAATCATGACAGGCTTTCCTATAGCCTCCCAAGTTCTTCCTGGCATAATGTTCACTTGCACTTCTTCATCAAGAGTACAGTCAATGTCAAAGTCCCCCATTCTTTCTTCGATTTCCTCCTTTTCTTTGAAGATCTATGATAGCCTAACATGTCGATGGTCATTCAAGGTATCTTTCATCTGTTTCAATATCTTTTTTGATTCTAGGTTTCTGCTATAATCTTGGTCTCTTGATCTCCCTCAGGGTTGGCTTGTTCCATATTCATCTTCTCAAGCCTAGAAATCATTCTAGGGAAATCCAATACTTCATGGTCCATAGCCTTATAGTAGAGGAAACTAAGTCTTCTCTCAAGGAATTCCCTAGAAAGATGTCCCGATCGTCTGCAACTATAACAGAGGGTTAATCCTCTCATCTGTTTAGATGTTCCCCAACGCGTTCTTGACTGTGCACTAGGATCATGGTGGCTAGCTTGCAATTTTTTTTTTCTAGGATCTTGCATCCACTTGTTACTATAGAAATTCTTTCGATACATAGGTATAACATTTATATCACTAAATTTATCATATCTATGCATATCAAATTTTCTGTCATCTATTAATGCCCTAGTTTTGAAGTTAGGACAGAATCTATCAAGCATACCTAGATCCATGCTTTAAAAAAAAATAAAAAAAAATTCACTTATCTTACTTCTGCAGAGCAAAAAGCTTCCAGATCTAAGAATTTTAACTATTCTTACCTTTATCAAGGCATAGAGCTTACATATCTTACCTTTTTGTTGCAGATTTGACCTCTTTCTTCACAGATCTAACTTATTTCCTTCAGATCTGACCTCTCTTTCTTCAGATCTCACCTCTTTTCTTGGCACAAAGCTTCACAGGTCAAATAGAACACTGCGCACTAGGGCAACAGATCTACATACAGAGATTATTTCACACAAAGATTCTTCTTCTTCAGTTCCCAACAATCATAGTTCCAGGTCCCAGCAACAGAACCATTTGTTGGCACAGGGGTAGACCCAGGGTTCAACACTCAAGAGCGAACCAAAAAATCCCTAACTACCGACCATTTCGGCAACACCTGCGAAGCATATGAAGTCTCACTTGATGTAGAGGCAGGGGTGGTTGCAAGACTCAGGTGTCTGCAACCTTAGCTGGGACATAGATCTGTGATTATCTTTACTACAGTGCACTTAGCATCAATTATTCCTTAATATACATTCATTAATCAACTTCGCAGAAGGCACAAAGAATCGCAGTGAATACTTATACTAAGTACTTATCCACAGAAAGATAGGTTAGATTCAATAGATCAAGAACTGATCATCTCACATATCAGATCTAATGTTCATTCATTCTTCAACAACACAAAGCATACTAGATCTACTTAACCACATCAAGAACTTAGCCAAGAAAGAGATAAATACATAAGAGCGAAGCACAAAACACCCTACACACAGTTACCATGGTTCACCCCCATCCTAAGGCTACGTCCAAAAAGTCTTCTTTATATTATCTTGGGCAAGAAGTTACAACACAGAGCTTTAATGACCATTACTTCACACAGGACAGAAGATCTACGCAGCTCACTAGATCCTTGTTCCTTTCTCTTCAACAAAAGACTATAACACCCTGCACTTAGCTCTCCTATCTCATGCACATAGCACTCTAAGATACATCCGATCACACAGATCCAAATACTAGCACTAAACTTCCATTCATACATCACACAGATGTACTATATTACTATCTCCCTCCTATCGTATTATCTATATTGCCTATTTATAGATTACAAAATGGGCCTAAATGTGGGTAAACCCACGACTCGACATCCCTTTCCCATTACATCAACCCAAAAACCCTAAAATAGACCCAAAAATAGGTCTTGCTTCCTTATTTTCTGCTTTGCGTTGTGCTCCTTCCTTGGGAAGTTGTTGTAGTCACAAAAGTGGTCAAGTATGACCAAGTACTCTTCAAAACTTGGTCAAGGCCCTATAGGCCCTCAACACTCACCTGTGACTCGTCTTGAGTAACTCAAGTCTGACCAATTCCGCTTCAAATGCCTTGAGCTTGGTTCAAGCGGATTACTGTGTCATTGAGCGGTCCTTCCAGGCGTTGTTCTACGGTAATGGAACCCTGTTCGAGTTCAACTCCCTGGCTTTCAAGTTAGACGAGAAGTTGACATGCCTTCTCTTGGAGTGGTTGCAGTCGCTGAGAAACATCCATTACTTTACTTTGCAACGTGTGTACTTGTTGTTGGGATGTGTGTTTCTCTATGAACCTCTTCATTCTTTCGACTAGGGTCATGGAATTCAACTATTCTTGTAGCACATCTTCATGTTGCTTTGCTTCTTGGAGCCATGCATCCAATGTCTGCAATTCTAGGTTCTCTGCAAGGTTTTCATAGGTCTGGGCGCTTATGGTGCTTAGTTGCCTACATTCCAAAGACAAAGTTTTTAATCAGGCGACTGCACTTTGACCAATGGCCTCTCTTAGATCTCTTATCTCTTGGGGTGTATCAGGCACGGTGCAAAGATATAGGTCCGTGATGCACTATTGAAGTTGCTGGATTACTTCTTCCAGTTGGGTCACCTGTTCCAGAAGACGATCTTCCATCTTCACTTCTATGATTTTCACGAAGCGTCATGCCTTATGAACTCTTTCTTGTGTTTCAAGTTTCTCTGCTAGCAACTGGCCCTTCCTCTGTTGTAACTGGGATTTTTCCTCCTCCCATTTCACTTGTAAGTCAAGTTGCTCATGTGCGGCCTTTCTCTGCTGCTCTTCATGTGTGCTCTGTGCTTGTGCCAAAGGTTGAGTGGCTTTCACTATGTCTTCTTGAGCTCGTCGAAGGCAAGCTTCGACTTTATGGACGATATGGTGTAACTGTGTGGGATCATCGACTGTTCTTGATATTTCCATTACTATCGGAGCCGTAGGAACTGCTTGGATGGACTGTAGTGCTTGTTGTGCTTCTTTAAATTTGCATGTGATCCGATGGAATAGATCCTCCTGCTTTGCTTCTTGCTTTTCTGCAAGCTCTAATGAAACATCATTCAGTGTGGCAATTAGGTAGTCAAAATCATCCGGGGTAAGCGTAGTCTTAAGCGTGGTCCAGGTGGCCTTAGTTTTCTTTCTGGATTAGGGCCTTGGTGGGGTAGTCATCCTTTTCTTGGAGGGATATGCCTCGTCCCTAGGCAGGGTAACGTTGCCTTTGATCTATTCAAATTTTGTGCCCCCTAGTTCTTCCTCATTACCTCCCTTCGCAGGTGATAACGAAGTAGTCTTCATGGATGTGTTGTGGATATCTTGAACTTCCACATCCTTCTTAGGTTTGTGCGGTCCTTGTGTATCCGGCATAGCTTCAGGGCTATCTATGTCGGACATCTCTAGAGGATATGCTGCAACAATGAGCTCTGCTGACCATTCCTTGGTAATATCTTCCAGATCATATTCTGTCAGTTTGTAATATGACTAGAGTTGTTGTTTGTGCTCAGCTGTGCGCATCATGATGTAGGTGAAGTGACGATTTGCACTGAATTTCATCAAAGGTCGAAACCTATGAAGAGTGTTGGGTGTAATGCACGGTGTCGACTGAATGACATTCTTCAACTAAGTGTAGTATGCATGGAAGACAACATTGGACTGCCATTGTTTGTTCATGTTGCTGGAGTACCACAACGTACAGAACTTCGCGTCCAAATGTTTGAAGGGTTCGATCTCTGGAAACGTGGCTCCCTCGGGTAGTTCCCATGCGATGAAGGCGATGAGTATGAGAAAACAACTAAAGTGGAACTCATACACTTGGTCCTGTGCTTGTCTACAGTCAAGCTCTAACTGATTTATGAGGTATTTCGCCCAGTTCATTTGTAGTCTCTCCACTCACTTCCCTGCAAGGTCAACTACAAATCTGGTCACCTTTGTAGGTCTGTTTTTTTGGACTAAATTTCCTTTGATCAGCTGGCAACCAAAGTGTACTGCTGCATTCTCAATGGAGGCTACCTTGTAACCTTGTGTGCCTTTCTCCAAATCACCATATGTGTCTTTTATTCATTGAGCAAGAGCACGATCTGAAGTCTTTCCAGGGTAAAAGTCCTGCAGGTCAGGGCCCTGCATGCTTTGCCTAGTGATCCGATTGATCAGAATTGGATCCACAGTGATGCGTTAGTCCAACCATAGGTATCCTCCATGGTAATAGGACAACAAGAGTTGAACACAGGAATTTACGTCATGATGCCTCCCGAAATATGGAATCTTCATTACGTTGAGGAGGGTTGATTTCGCAAGGCTATGGGTCCATTGCTTCAGTATGATCTTGGGGTTCTTTCCTTTTGTAGTAGTCAAATACTTGTGTGGGGATAGCATACTATATACCTTGTGATCTCCGAGGTTAAAATCACTGAATTTCAGGGTGGTGAGATTCTCCTGGTCAACATGAACTATGCGCACCCCTTTCGGGAGGTACGTAGTGACTACAACATAGTTGAAGTCTCTAGGTACAGAGTCTCAGTTTACGGGTCTGCCTAGTGGTGGGATATATTTAGGTAAGATGCTTGGGACCATATTCATAGTGGCAAAGTCATTTTAGAGCTTAGATCATCTTTCCAAGGGCGGTCGGGATGGTCCTGCTCGGGCAGTGGAAGGGGAAGTTGGCATTGCACCCGAGGATGATGCATGTACACCTGTAGACATTCCGCATTCTAACATCACTCTCTCAGTCATTGAATCAATTATAACTTCTTCAACAATTTTCTTAGTAGCATTGAGCTCGTTCGACATACAAATTTGGGTCAGCGGGCTCGGGTGCAACAAGAATTCAGAGATGATAGTGAATAGTAAGGCAATGATCTCAGGGTAAGTAAATCTTAGGGTTCATGCTCAGATTCTCAGTTGGCATAAAGTATTATCGGTGTGTGGCACGACAGGTTAAGTAGGAAATCTCAACAATAGTCTTCTTGCAACGGACCTGTGGCCTTCATGAACTTCGTTATCATCCATTCTGGTGCTATCCAATGGTCTAGTGGTAACCCATAAATGCTTTTCGATCACTTCAGAGTGGCGGTTGAACGGGTATATACATTCCAACGACTATATTTCTTGTCATGGCGAAGTACTCTTTGTCGTTGTTATGAAATATTGGCAAAGCTCCAATTCTGTAATTCTTCTTGCTGTGAAGTGTCCTCTAGAACCTCTTGTAACCTTACAGTATTAGTCCTCTTCTTTCTTAACTTCCTAGCTTTCTTCCCAGTGAGTTTTGTCTCAGTAATGCTTTTACCATTTTGATGTGTATCTTCTGTGGTCTTAGTTACTTCACGCTGTGGAAAATATTTCTTATGGTTCCTTGATAATACCTTTTTTGTATAAAAAATAGGTAACTCGATCTTCTGCAGATCCTCAATTGTTCTCTTGGCTTTGACACTGGAGGTACTAATATTAAATATCTATGATCTGCTCTTCTGTTCTTCAATCAAGTGCACGATCCTTCTAGTCATAAATTATTTTAACTCTTGATTCTTTTGTTCCAAATATTTTTCTTCTTCTCTTCGTCTGGCCTATTCTCTATCAATCCAAGGTTTTCCTATGAGCATGGTAAATGGGGCGGTGTCTTCAACAAATTTAATGATATCAAAGTATTCCTCTGTCAAAGTTCCATTGACAGTCATAGGTATCTGGGCAAGCCTTCCACATAGGGTTACTATCTTTCCTCTGAAGAAACTTGTTCCTCCTAAGGAAGGAATCACGACAAGCTTTCCTATAGCCTCCCAAGTTCTTCCTGGAATAATGTTCACTTGCGCTTCTTCATCAAGAGTACAGTCAATGTCAAAGTACCCTATTCTTGCTTCAATTTTCTCCTTTTCTTTGAAGATATATGATAGCCTAACATGTCGATGGTCATTCAAGGTATCTTTCATCTGTAGCAATATCTTTTCTAGTTCTTTCTGGGTTTATGCTATAATCTTGGTCTCTTGATCTCCCTCAGGCTTGGCTTGTTCCATATTCATCTTCTCAAGCCTAGCAATCATTCTAGGGCAATCCAATACTTCATGGTCCATATCCTTATAGTAGAGGCAACTAAGTCTTCTCCCAGAGAATTCCCTAGAAAGATGTCCCAGTCGTATGCAACTATAACAGAGAGTTAATCCTCTCATTTGTTTAGATGTTCCCCAACTCCTTCTCGACTGTGCACCTAGATCCATGCTTTAGAAAAAAAAAAAATCACTTATTTTACTTTTACAGAGCACAAAGCTTCCAGATCTACGAATTTTAACTATTCTTACCTTTATCAAGGCATAGAGATTACAGATCTTACCTTTTTGTTGCAAATCTGACCTCTTTCTTCATAGATCTAACTTATTTCCTTTAGATTTGACCTCTCTTTCTTCAGATCTCACCTCTTTTCTTGGCACAAATCTTCACAGGTCAGACAAAACACTGCACACTAGGGAAATAGATCTACACACAGAGCTTATTTCACACAGAGATTCTTCTTCTTCAGTTCCCAACAATCATAGTTCCAGGTCCCAGCAACGGAACCATTTGTTGGCACAGGTGCAGACCCAGGGTTCAACGCTCAAGAGCACACCAAAAAATCCCTAACTATCGACCCTTTCAGCAATTCCTGCGAAGCACATGAAGTCTCACCCAAGGTAGAGGTAGGGGTGGTCGCAAGACTTAGGTGTTTGCAACCTTAGCTGGGACACAATTATGTGATTATATTTCCTACAGTGCACTTAGCATCAATTATTCCTTAATATATGTTCATTAATCAACTTCAAAGAAGGCACAAAGAATCGCAGTGAATACTTATACTAAGTAATTATCCACAGAAAGATAGGTTAGATTCAACAGATCAAGCACTGCACATCTCATATATCAGATCTAATGTTCATTCATTCTTCAAGAACACAAAGCATACTACATCTACTTAACCACATCAAGCACTTAGCCAAGAAAGAGATAAATACATAAGAGAGAAGCACAAAACACTCTACACACACTTACTGTGGTTCACCCCCATCCTGGGGCTACGTCCAGAAAGTCTTCTTTATATTATCTTGGGCAAGCAGTTACAACACAGAGCTTTAATGAACCTTACTTCGCACAGGATAGAAGATCTACATAGCTTGCTAGATCCTTCTTCCTTGCTCTTCAACAAAAGACTATAACAACCTGCACTTAGCTCTCCTATCTCATGCACATAGCACTCTAAGATACATCTGATCACACAGATCCAAATACTAGCACTAAACTTCCATTCATACATCACACAGATGTACTATATTACTATCTCCCTCCTATATTATTATCTATATTGCCTATTTATATATTACAAAATGGTCCTAAATGTGGGTAAACCCATGGGCCGACATCCCTTTCCTGTTACATCACCCCAAAAACCCTAAAATAGACCCCAAAATAGGTCTTTCTTCCTTATTTTCTGCTTCGCATTGTGCTCCTTCCTTGGCAAGTTGTCGCAATCCCAAAAGTGGTCAAGTATGACCAAGTACTCTTCAAAACTTGGTCAAGGGCCTACCTCCTTAAACTCTTTAAATTTATCAAATACCTCAGATTTCTTTCTAAGAAAATAAATCCATGTGTTCCTTGAGAAATCATCTATGAATGAAACAAATAACACATATTTACCTAGTGATGGAACAATCACAGATCCAAAAACATCATTGTGTATCAACTCTAAGATCCCCTTTGATCTTGTAGAACTAGATGGGAATCTTACTCGATTATGTTTACCATATATGCAATGTTCACATAAATAAAAATACAGAGTGTAATTAGACATACCTTCAACCATACCTTTACTGTGTAGTGTTTGATGCCATGGCATGGTCTTCTTTCCAGGGATAGTATTGGTTTTTTCTTCTTTATTTCTCTGCTCAAGGACAACAAAACTATTACATCCATTAGTATAATTGATTCCAAACAACTTGTACAAAGTTCCACACCAAACTCCCTTCATCAACACCATTTCTCCTTGTACCATCTTGCAAGTTCCCTTTCCGAGTACAATATTCAGTCCTGCATCATCCAAATTGCTTACAGATATTAGTTTCCTAGGTATTTTTGGAATGTGCAACACCCCAAGGATATTTCTAATCCTTTCATCTTTTAGCAACAACTTAACACTTCCATCTCCCATGATTTTGGCTGTTGATTCATCTCCTAGGAATACATCACCACCATCGTATTTTTCATATTCATAAAAACACTCCTTGTGAGGCATCATATGATATGACGCACCTGATTCGATCAACCATACACCACGATCTTCATGTGTACCTGTAGATTCCAGGTAAACATCATCTCCTTATTTAGTGGAGGTTTTCGCCTCTGTGGAAGAGCTAATATCAGATCCCTTTGGTTTATCAACCTTCTTAGACTTGCAATCTTTCTTATAATGCCTTGTTTTACCACACTTCTAGCATTTCCTCAAAGATTTTCCTAGAGACTTAGATCTACCTGTAAACTTAGATCTCCCCCTGAAGACTTACCAAGATTCTTGTCTTGGGTATGACCTCTTACAAATAAAGCATCTGTGATCTGACTATCCATGATTTTCTACCTCATCTCTTCAGATAACAAGGATGAAACTACATCCTCATACCTTAATGTAGGTTGAGTTCTACTACCGATTGCTAAAACCAAATTATCCCAAGAGTGTGGAAAAGAACATAACAAAGTAATACACTTATATTTTTATGCAATCGTAATATTAACATAGACAAGTTGGCTTACCAGAGTATTAAAGGAATTTAGATGTTTTGTCACAGAATCTCCATCTTCCATCCTAAGATGATACAACTTCTTTCGAAGAAACAACTTGCTTACCAGGGACTTTGATTGATACAAATTACCTAACTTATCCCATAGTTCCTTGGTTGTAGATTCTCTTGAGACATTCAACAAGACTAAATCTTACAGAGAGAGTCGAATAGTACTCGCTCTTCTATCCAACTTCTCCCAATCTTCCTTTGACACACCAGTAGGTTGTGCACTAGTAGTTTTTGTACTAGTAGGTTGTGTACCAGTAGACTATGTGCCAGTAGACTGCGTACCAGTAGGATGTGTACCAGGATCCACAACAATCCATTGTTCTTTTTATCATTGAACTTCCATATTGAGCTTCCATAGCTCAAAGTTTTTATCGTTGAACTTTTCTATATCAATTCTAGAAGAGCTCACCATTCCTCTTTCTACACTTGAATCACCATTGCAAAAGCTCCCACTGAACCTAGGTTTATCAAAGACCCAAGATAAACTTGATCTACCAAGACCGAGCCAAACCCTCAGCAACAAAGCCATCCCCCTAAAGCCAAAAATGAGCTCTGATACCACATGTAAGTTTTAAGCCTGTGAAGTTAAGAAATTCATATAGATTCTTGAACAAAACAAAAATTAATTAATGGCTCATACACATAGTACACAAAGATTTATGCTGGAAACCCTTAACCGGGAGAAAACCATCCTTCCTTGGTGCCACACCTTTCAAATATTCACTGTATTAATTTCACCATTCACCATACAATAGATACAATATTTTAGGTATTCTGTAGCTACCAAAACTCTAATCCTTTAATCCAGGATTAATTTATAAAACCGCTAAAAATAGCAAAATATGCTAAAATAACAAAAACTGCTTAAAACAAAAATCAGAGTGCTGCTCTGAACGCTACACATAAGCAGGGGTGGGGGGGACCCCCATAGGACCCCCCAAGAAATATCCCAACGCACATGACACAAAGCGAGAAGGAATATGGGATCATTAGACGCAGTTTTCGAATCTGACGTGCCCACACACACATGCAAAGAATATAACACATACCCAACACCAGAGCATGTAGGAAACTCGAATCAATTCATTCTGATTTGTGTGGCCCTATGCATTTTCCTTCTACAAATGGAAACAAACATATCATGACTTTTATTGATGATTACACCATAATATGTTGGGTGTATTTTCTGAAAGATAAATCACAATATTTTGAAACCTTTAAAAATTTTCATCTATAGATTCAAAATGAAGCTCAGTCTCATATTGGCTCTCTTCACGCTAATAATGGAAGAGATTATACATCTAATGAATTTTAAAGATACCTTCTCCAACATGGGATCAAACATCAAACCATGGTTCCATACAATCCCTCATAGAACGATGTCGCTGAACGAATGAACATGACACACCTAAATATGGTTTGTTCCATGATGTTTTCCAAGAATGTTAAATTGATGTTTTGGGTGATGCAATTATATGTGCATTTTATATCAAAAGAAATTTTCCATCTCATGCTCTTAAAAACAAGATTCCATATGAAATGTGGTATGGCCACATTCCTTTGGTGAGTCATCTGAGGGTCTTTGATCCCACCTACTATGCATTGATTCCTAAGGAGAAAATAAGAAATATTGATGGAAGGAGTCGGAAGTGCATCTTCTTGGGGTACTCAAATACCACCAAGGTGTATCATCTTTACTATGAGACAAACAATAAATTCATACTTACCAGAGATGTAATATTTCTTGAATCCTCCAAGAAATACAAAACTATTGAGACACAGCTTGATCATCTAGACATATTCACTCGTGTAAAGACATAACATGAATTTGATGATGATATTCCACATCTTGAAGGGGGGATCCCTATCTTGGGTCAATCTATGGAATATTATTTTGAAGCACCGTCTTTCCCTCATGAAGACGTTCATGACACTTCATTCGAACCTGAGGTTCATTTGGATGATGTGATTGAGAGGATTGAAAAGACAAGTCTTGATGATAACTCAACACCATCTCAATCAGTTGAACAACTTGGAACATCTCATAAAGGTCCACCAAAATGTCTCACAAAAACACTTGAAAGTGTTCATCCCGATGAGGTCGGAAAGACAAGAACCATAATGTCCTCAAGACAATATGGAGACAATGTAGATAATTCAAAATCAAGTGATGGATATGACATGGATGTTTCATATAATTGTGAGTTGATTTTATCTACTAACCTTGAACTGACTTCCTTTAAAGATGCCACTTCTCATGATGAATGGAAAGAATCCATGTAGAAGGAATATAATTCTCTCATCAAGAATGTGACATTGAAGTTGGTGGATCCTCCACATGGAACCAAACCAATTAGCTGCAAGTGGGTTTTCAAGAATAAGAATTGATTAGATGGCTCACTTCACCATCCGTACTCTATTTTCCATAGTAGCACAAAATGGGTGTAAAATTCATCAAATGGATGTAAAGACTACTTTATTGAATGGAGACTTGAAAGAGAATGTGTTCATGTCTCAACCAGAATACTTTGTTGTGAAAGGGAGAAGAACATAAGGTATGCAAGCTCATCAAATCCTTATATCTCTTGAAACAAGCACTATGAGCATGGTATGAAAAGTTAATTGAGCATCTTCTGAAATTGAATTTCAAGCATTTCAGTCTTGATGATGCAACTTTGTTTGTCAAGAAAGTTGGAAAAAATGTTGTATATCTTGTAGTATATGTACACGATCTGTTGATAACAGGGAACAATGAGAGTTGCATTTCATCCATAAAGAAAGAGTTGAAGAAAGGATTTGAAATGACATATTTGGTACATCTTCACTACTATTTGGGCATTGAAGTGATTCAAAATCCAAGGTACATATTCATCTCCCAGAAGAAGTAGATTGGATAATTGTTGAACAAGTTTGGCATGGTTGAGTGAAATCTCATTTCTACTCCAATGAAACAAAATTTGAAACTCACATTGAAAGAAAGGATTGAATTTGAGGATGAAACCAAGTATAAACAACTTGTGGGAAGTCTTATTTATATTACTACCACCAGACCATAATTTTCATTTTTTGTTGGAATTCTTTCCAAGTTCATGCAAAATCCTTGTGAAGGGCATTGGTTTTCTGCAAAAAGAGTTCTAAAATACTTGAAAGGAACTCAAGATTTTGGAATCAGGTACTCTATGGTAGAAAACTTCAACCTAATCGGATATTCTGATTCATACTTTGTTGGGGATATAGAAACTGGGGTATCAACTTCAGGATATCTCATGAGTCTTGGATCAACAATTGTCTCTTGGAGATCATGCAAACAATTATTTCCAATAGATTCCACAATAAAGGTAGAATAGGTGGCAACTACATAAGCAATGAAAGAGATTTTGTGGCTCAAGAAAATACTTGAATATTTGTAGGAGAAAAAAATGAGTTCTACTCCTCTTCTAATTGACAATACTTCTGCAATCAATTTGGTCAAGAATCCCAGATTCCATGATCAAACTAAGCACATCAACACAAATTATCTTTTGATTCGATATCATGTAGAGGCCAAAACTATTCACTTGAAACATTATTCCAAAAGTAACCAAATTGCGAACAACTTTGAACCAAATCACTTTGAAGAGAAAATTTTGAGAAGTTCAGAATGATGCTTGGACTCACTCACACCCCTTTGGATTAAGGGGGGGATGTTGGACACACAATCCTTGGGATTGCGTTACTTGTAACATAAATTGTAAATATGAAGAATCGTAGCTGATAGGAAGGGTCACCCATTGGAGAAGACCAACAATCACATTTTCATGTATTTATTGATCTATAAGCTATTGCAATAACCATCAATTGTGGAGTTACAATTTCTTCCCACTCCTAGTCTGAAATGATATTTACTGTAAATAAAAAGGCATGGAAATTAACATCAACAAATCATTTCTATTTCCTCATTGTGTTTCTAATTTCTTGCTTCAGTAGATTGAAAATATTATTCCCTTTCCAAGGAGAGAGTTAGAGACCAGGTTTAAGTACCTTTGTTTTTTTATTTAATCCAAATAATTCTAGATTTGGTGATTGGATGTGGTTGTTTAAAAAAGTTGAAGCACACATTTCTCTTTGGGTTAATAGACTTCTTTCAATATGATGGAGATTATTTCTTCTCTAGTTAGTTTTGGAGAGTATACCAATTTATTGGACATTGATTGCAATAGTGCCTAAAGGAATTCTTTCCAAGATAAAAAAGACAAGTTTTTAGTTTTTGTGGTCATGGTCTAAGTAGTCTAGAGGCATTCCTGTGGTTAAGTGGAGTTGTGTGGTAGCTCCTAAAAATATTGCAGGTTGGGGGATTAAAAATATTTTCATATTCTCTAAGTCCCTTTCTACCATAAGCCTATGGAGGCTCACTCAAAACATCTCATTATGTGTAAGTGTTGGAAGATTGATTGTTGTCATTGATGTCAACCCTAGTCATGGGTTTTGGACCGCAAGATTGATAAAGGTATTTGGACATAAAGGAAAATGCACATGCATATACAACACCCATGAATGGATAGTATACATCATGCTGTTTCCAGTGGTATGTGGAACGTCACATGGATCCTCATGGTTGAGGAGAAGTGAATTTTTGAAGATGACCAAGTGAATTGAAAAAGGAAGTACATGTAGGCCCTGAAAATAATTAAAGAAAATAATTACAAAATAAGAAAGTGTCAGGTCGGCCCTAATGTTAAAAGGAAGTGACATAAATGGTATAAATAAATATCATTATACATTCATTTG
>ML794008.1:93048-114689 GCA_009831015.1 Picea engelmannii
TGAAATATGCCAAAGCACAATCTCCCTAAGCCAAAGGGAGGTCAAGTTGGAAGTTGGGGGAAGTCATTGGGATCGAAGCCACTAAAGTGGATGAGTATAATCATTGTATTGGTAAGATGGTCTCAAACTATATCATACTGAAGGAGGAGGAGGAGGATGTCCTTTGTTGGTCTAAAAACCCAGGAACTGAGGAACTCACAGCTAAATTGGGGTACCTAGATAGTATGGAAGATAAGTTTTTTAGGGAAAACAATTGGTGGCAGGGCATCCTTTGGAACCTTCATGCCCTGCTGAAAAGATATATTACTTTATGGTTCACATTAAGAAACACGTTATTGACTTGGGATAATGGCGTAAAAATAGAATGGGTTGGCCCTAATAGGTGTGTGTTGTGCAAAATGAATGAGGAATCCTCTTCTCACATATTTATTTTTTCTCCATATACAATGTAGGTTTTGAGAATCCAGTGAAGTAAGAATTCAATCAAAAGTCCTCCTGATTGAAGGGGAGGCTCGAAGATTACATGAAGGATTGGCTCGTGGAAAAATTGGTGAAGCAATTTGAAGGTTTCCTTCACATCATGGTTTTTGGCTTATGGTGGGCGTGCAACTCAAGTATTTTTAGAAATGTGGATATTCCTCCAAAAGTTACTCCAAGTCAAATTATCAAGATCTCCAAGGAATTTATGGTTGATCCAAAATAAAAAAATCCAAGGGTTCTGATTATGCTAGAATTGGACTTCGATATCCCTTGGAGATTTTTTGATGGTGCTCGCCAATGCCACCCTCTTGCTTGTGAGGTGGGTGTTGTGATTTTTCTGAATCAAAATCATTATATATTCATATCAGGTATGCCCTGGATAGAGACTTGAAAAATAATTCATTTCTTTGAGAACCCTTATGGAGGCAGCTTAAGAAAAGGGTGTAAGAAAATTGCAGGTGATGGGTGACTCAAAGCTAGTTATTGACTAGGACTCTAAAAATGTTTTAGTGATGGATGCGTTTCTTGGCCCTTTGCTTTAGGATCTTCAAGTTTCTCTCC
The DNA here is from genome assembly GCA_009831015.1 of Picea engelmannii. Classification (NCBI taxonomy): domain Eukaryota; kingdom Viridiplantae; phylum Streptophyta; class Pinopsida; order Pinales; family Pinaceae; genus Picea; species Picea engelmannii. Next base: position 94,090 of record ML794008.1, read on the forward strand.
AATCTTTTCAATGAATCTCTTTCAAGAAAATATATAGGGATCATAATAGGAAATCCAACGAGTTGTTGAAGGAAGACTTGTCTCTTCCTATTGGTTCCTTTGGTTTCTATGAATATTATGAAGGGACAGAGTTTGAATCTATGGAGTTCCAGTTTTAATTCTTTCACAAGGTAATGATGATAGATGTATTTATTAGACTGTGTTTTCCATTGTAATAAGAAGGAATGCATATAACTTCAAGGTGCATGATGGAGTTGATAGTTAAGTTGTAATGAATTTTTGGAATGTAAAGATGTAAAATGATGTACTGGAGACTCTTAATTTTTGGTTATATGAAAAGATGGACTGAAAAGGTAAGTTGATTCCTTTTCTGGGACAATAACATGTATATTCATAATAATATACTTATATTTATAAAATATTTTCATAATATCTTACTATTAATTATAAGCATGCAAAAATAAAATATATATTTTTATAAATTAAATAATAATATTATGATTTCAAAATATTTTTATAAATTAAATAATAATATTATGATTCCAAAATAATTTTTTTTTCACAAATAAAAAAATCTCATAATTCAATTTAATATTTAAAATCTAAAAATTATACCAATCCATTAAACACAACAACTTAAAAATAACCATTCATGACAATTCTCATACTTCAATTTAATATCTAACCAATAAAAACATTATATTATTATATGTTTTGATTTATAAATCTAAATAATACCAATCCATTAAACACAACAACTTAAAAATAACCGTTCATGATTATTCAGATATAATATTTTATTTTAACCTCCATTTTCAGAAAACAAATGAAGTCTACACCCCTAGCATTATATGGAATAACAAAATTCTGGTACAGCACCTTCATTCACACCTCCCCTTTGTTTATGGGAAATTTACATCGTAAAGCAATTGTTGATTTGACATACTTTGATTCTTTGTACGCCCTATTCAACAACCAAGACCAAGACCAGTATTTTTCGTTTTACATTAGAATGTGATAATTTTCATAAATAATGATTTAAATAATTTTTTACATAAATATAGTTTAAAATTAAATCAGATTTACACATTCTTTTTAATATATATTTTCTTTGGAGTATGCTAACTTTCTATGGAGTAAGTTAATTAGGGAGAAATCTTTTTTTTCGAGGCAAAAAAAAATGGGCCTGCATTCGGCCAGATTTTCAGTGGTAGCCTGAGTTTAGTATGAATCAAAGTTCCATGCATTTCAAATTATTACCGTAGGGGGTTTGCCCCATTTTAAACCAACTCAGATGCTCAGAAAATTAATCAGAATTCTAGATTAGCAGAAAATTTAAAACTACATAACCTAAAGACTGACCCAAAAATAACTCCGAAAAAAAGATTGCTCTATAAAATATCCTATGAATTACGGGTCTCATAAATATCTGTCGTTACAGAGCTTCTGCTTTCACGTAGCTATCATCTCTGGCGTTACAGCAGTCATTCATGTTGGCATTATGCAAACTCCGAGGACTTAATGTCATACTGTTCATCCTCAAATACAATATTATTTCTTCCTGCTGATAACTGGAAAGGGAGAGTCTCTTTCAATGATAACTGAACAACAGCAGGAAATTCAGATGCACTCCTTTTGACAACGATATTAGTAGGGCTTGCGATATGGACTACCTCGCTCCAGCTGTGGATCTTTTAGAATTGCATGATTGTGGTGTTGAACATAGCCATTTACGAACCTTCAATTTTTTTGGTACATCTAATTTTCGGATCGAAATTCTAATGCTTAGATTGCAATCACATAATCTAGCAAAACTCACTATATGCAAAATCCTACATTTTGAATCTTGAGATATACAGAATCTTTGATTATCTTGCTGGATTGAGAGAGACTGAGAGATTGTATTAATGTAAATTCATAGTGTATTGTAAACTCCATCAACTAATATAAATATAAATTTATTTACTTTAAACTTCTAAATAAGTTTTAATGGTTTTCCTAAAAACTTTTTGTATTTCAATTTTTTTTAAACATATATATATTTATTTGAAAACATGTTGCGTTACACAGACCCCCCTTCTCTCCTAAGGGCTGCATGACCTCCCGGTCTATGATCGATCAAGAAATTGAGTTTGATTGACTCTTCGGGTCTCTGCTAGACCCCAAACCCACTTACACAGGTCATTCTTCTAAAGACACAGGTCACATGAGACCTGTGGATTCTTTCCTGAGCGTTGTTCAAACCTCAATGCCAAACGGGAAGTAGCTCCTCTCTGGCTAGGCCGTTTCCTTTACGTGACCACGACTGTGACCACTCACCTGATTAAAAGGTGTGTCGCGACTCCGCATATCGGGTCTTCGCATGTGAGTCACCCCGACTCTCTTGACCTCCAAAATCTTGAAAGGAGCCTAGCACGTGCTAGCCCCTCTCTCTCCGTCACCGCTAGCGGTGACCACACGCTTGAGTGAAAGGCAAGTCGCGATTTTGCGTTTCGCGACTCTGGGAGCCCTGCTACCTCCATTTCCCCGATATCCGAAATTGTGATGACCCTAAATCGACCGTCCAGATCTCTCCCTTGCTCAACGGCTTAGATCAAGTTGCGATTTCGCGTTTCACGAATTTTCACGACTCAACCTTTGAATCCTCCGAGTCACAAGTCAGTGAAACACTGATCTCTTGCCACGTGTCCTCCTTGACGATGGACGGTCCCGATGATTTTGGAATTTTGTGACCTTGTTCCTCCTGTGTGCCTTCAAATCTTTAAAGCTAGTTCACTTTACCTTGATCAGACGACTATGATTCTCTTGCGCTCGGACCGAATGACTGAGATCCTCCCTCCTCTGCACTTGCTCCTCATTGTCTGGACATTGATCAGACTGTCTAGATTTTTTCCTCCTGGCGTTCTCCTTTTTTTGGTTCTTTGACTTCTTGCAAAGCCTTTTCGACACTTAGTCAAATCTCAGATCTGTGCACTCCTTGCACCAGAGCTTTTACGCAAGGTTTTGGGTTCTCAAGGATGACTGTGCATGCCCTGTACTAGTCTCTTTGCACTCCTTGCAAAGGGAAAAGTTCTGTGCTATCTCTTCTGAGCTTTAGAACTAAAACAGATTATGTCAACGCACTCCTTGCGTTCTGTGTGCACACTTTGCACCACTCGTCAAAAGAGAAACAATTGAAACTTATCATAACATTCACAGTTCCATCTGTTCATAAAGAAATTCATTCATTCATTCATGAAAGAATAGTAATAGAGAATTGCAAACAATGTCCACACCATGCATTGGGTCAATTTTCCTCTGTTATATTCAAAGTGAAAATGGCTACAACTGAAATCAAAACAAAAACTGAAAACTCAGAAATCTCCTCCTAACTTGCAATTATCTAATCTGCAGCCACCCTCATATGGGCGTACAAAAACTCTATTTATCTCAGAGGGCTCTTAGGGTTTCCCCTAGCTACTTGTTTACATCACAACCTATCCTACGACTATTTTAGTGGAGTCACATTCTAGAGTCGGAATGGAAACTCCCACTTCTTCACTCGTGATTTCTCAAGCATGCCTCAAAAGATTATTATGGTGCTGAGTTAAGGCATACTTCAAAATGTCTGATGCAACTTCCAGCGTTGAGCTCCCATATAGATTCCCAGATGCTGATGCATCTTTCTCTGCGTGCTTGACAGTGATGCTTCTACATCATACTCCCCTTGAAAAAAAATTGTGGACTCGTGTCCATGAGCTCCTGCACCGATTTTCCATGCTTTTGTATAGCATCTTCGTTTTCCCAACTGGCATCTTCTATTGGGTGTCCCTTTCACTTGACTAGATATTCAAAATAGGTCTTCCTCCTGGTCGTTTTTCCAATCCTCTAATCAACAATCTTCTCCATCTATGGTTTTTCTACTACATGCATTTGTTTCTCCCATTGAATCTTCCCTTGATCTTCTGATCCCTTGGTGTCATCTTTTCTGTAAAGATACATGTCTGAAACATTGAATATGGGCGATATACCCACACCATCTAACAACTCAATCTCATAGGCATTTGCATCAAACATCCTCAAGATCTCACATGGTCCTATCTTCTTCATTTTTAACTTGTTATATGTTCCTCTAGAGAACCTTTCTTTCTTGAGATGTGCTAGAACCTGATCTCCTACTTCAAACTGAAGTTCTCTGCGATGTTGATCAACCCTGCGTTTGTACTCTTGGTTAGAACTCTGCAACTATCCTCTGATTTGGTTATGGAGCTTCTGCATTTCTGCAGCAAAATATTTTGCTCCAACGCTCCTGATCTCACTTTGTTTCAAGTATCTCAACTCAGATACTCCCCTAGGTTGCATTCCATACAATATTTGGAATGGGATCTTTCCAGTGCTCCTGTTTGGTGAGTCATTGTATGCAAATTATGCTTATGGAAAAATCTGATCCCACTGATTATGGTGCTCAGTAACCAGACTCCTCAACAAGTTTCCCAAACTTATGTTTACCACCTCAATCTATGCATCTTTCTGAGGGTGATAAGCTAAGATGAAGGACAAATTTGTCCCCAACTTCTTCCACAATGTTCTCCAAAAGTGACCAAAAAATTTTGTGTCTCTGTCTGAGACAATGATTCTGGGTAGGCTGTGAAGTCTTACAACTTCCTTAAAGAACAGATTCACAACATGCGTTGTATCACTGGTCTTCTGGCATGGGATAAAATGTGCCATCTTTGAAAATCTATCCACCACCAAAAATATGGAATCAAATCATCTTTGCGTTCTTGGCAATCCCAACATGAAATCTACGCTTATTGCATCCCAAGGCCTCTCTGGTATTGGCAATGGTTGATACAATCCAGTGTTCTATCTTTTTCCTTTTGCATGTTGGCAGATTCTACATCTGTTCACAAACTTTATCACTTCTGTTCTCATACCTAGACAATAGTATGAACTGCTTAACTATGCAAACTTTTTATCATGGCCGAAATGTCTAACCAATCCTCCACTATGCTTTTCTTTCAAACATTTATCCCTCATTGAGAATTTTGGTATGCACAACTGATTTCCCTTGAACAACAATCACTCTTGAATCATATAATCTGTCCACTGGCTTTTGTCTCTTAGCACAGGATTTGCACATGCTTCATATGCTTCCTTGAAATATGTATCATCCCAATACATGTCCTTAAGGTGTTTAAACCCCAAGGTCTTCACCTGAAATTCCTATAGAATCAAGCATCCCCTTCTTAATGCATCAACAACTTTGTTAGCATTCCCAACAATATGTTTTATGAAAAAATTAAAATTCTTCATAAACTCAACCCATTTTTCATGCCTCTGATTCAATTTTTCCTCTTTGGTTATGAATTGTAAAGCCTGGTTATTGCTATACAAGATAAATTCTTGTGGGACAAGGTAATGTCTCCACTTCTTCAAGGATTGAATTATGGCATAAAACTCCTTATCGTACGCAGAGTATTTTCTCTTGGTCTCATTCAATTTCCCATTGAAATAGGCAACAGGTCTATTATCCTGACTCAAAACTGCTCCTATTGCAACTCCATTTTCATCACATCTCACCTGAAATGTCTTTTCAAAATTAGGAAACACCATAATTGGTCATTCTATTATTTTCTACTTCAGTATATTGAAGCTCCTCCCAGCTTCCTCTATCCATTTAAAAGACTTGTGCTTCTTCTTCACTGTATCCATCATTGGCACACAAATTCCACTGAAGTCTCTGATGAACTTCCTATAGAATCTCGCTAATCCATGGAAGCTTCTTACTTCAAACATGCTCCTTGGTGACAACTATTATTTGATTGCTTTCACCTTCTCAGGATCCATCTTCAGTTCATTTGAAGATATCACAAAACCCAAGTAAATGAGTTATGTCTTCATAAAAGAGGACTTCTTTAGATTTATCAACAACTTCTCCTATTGTAGTCTCTTCATCACTAATGTTAGGTGCCTCAAATGATCCTCTTTTGTCCTAGTAAAGATCAATATATCATCCAGATATACAACCACAAACTTGCTAATGAAATCTTTTAGTATTTCATTCATCAATGTCATAAAAGTACTTAGAGCATTCTTTAAGACAAATGGCATAACAAGGAACTCATACAACCCTTCATTTGTCGTAAAGGTTGTCTTCCACTCATCACCTTCCCTCATTCTAATCTGGTGATATCCTCTTTTCAAATCTATCTTAGAAAAAAAAATTTCTCCACTTAAACAGTCCATTAAATCATCCATTCTTGGTAAAGGAAATCTATACCTAATGGTGATCTTGTTAATGGCTCTTGAGTCTATACACATTCTCCATCCTCCATCATTCTTTGGACTCAACATAGTTGGTACTGCACATGGACTCAAGCTCTCTCTGACCAAACCCTTGTCTAATAGTTCCTGGACTTGGTTCTTCACTTCCTCATTCTCTCGAGGTGTCAATCTGTATGTCACTTTGTTCGGAAGACTTGATCCTCATATCAAGTCAATATGGTGACTGATACTTCTGATGGGTGGCAATGACTTAGGCAGCTCATCCACCACTATGTCAGCAAAATTATCCAACAATTCTTGAACTTATTCATGAAAATCATCCATTGAAGTACTTGTAAGGATAACCTTGGGTTTCCTCACCACAACGAACTACATCTCTTGTTCTTCCTTGAGTTCTTTCAGGAGTTCCTTCCCACTCATGAGAAGTATGCTTGTGTTGGCTTCCTATTTCACTTTATTCTCCTCTATTGACAACAACATGTGTGTTCTACCATTCTTATCCAAGGTGTATGTATTCTTCCTTACATCATGAATGACATTCCTGTCAAACTACCATGGTATTCCCAACAAAATATGGCATACATCCATGGGAATTACATCACACATAATTTCATCTCTATATCCTCCTATCTTAAATTCAACCAAGCATTGTTTAGTAACCATTACCTGGTGTCCTTTCTGCAACCATGATACTTTGTATGGATTTAAATGTTCAGTTGTCTCCAACTCCAATTTCTCCACCATCTTTGTGGATACTAAGTTGTCAGTGCTCCCACTATCAATTATCACCTTGCATACTATGTCTTTGGATTTTCAAGTTGTTCTGAAGAGACTATTCCTCTACACTAGCCTCTCAACTTCTACCTCTGGTTTTAACAGAACTTTCTTCAACATCATCGATCTTCCATCCTTTGGTCCTTCTGCTTCAACATCTATTCTCTGTGCTTCTAAGATGTGAGATTAACCTCCTCCATATTTCTTTTTCTCGGGCCAGTCCCAATACATGTGCCCTTTTTTTCCATAGGCATAGCATCTTACTTCTCCTCTTCCTCTTCTTCCTCTTCCTCTAGGAGAACTTCTTCCACCACCCTGTCTTTCTCGAGAAATTTTTCCTCTTTCTGAGTGACTGTGTGGTTTCTCAGTCTCTTCCTTTGACTTATGTGCCTTGTCATGGGTAAATCCCTTACCTCTATTTGGGACTGGGCCTTTTCCTCTTCCTCGTTGGCTTTGTTTTCTGGCCAACTTCTCCTCTAGTTTCAACACAAATTGATAAGCATCCTCCACTGTTCTTACTGACATCATGCTGAGCTCATCCTGGATTTCATATCTCAGGCCATTTATATATCTAGCTTATTTTTATTCATCTCTCTCTCTCTCTTTGTCTAGTTTTGATGTTCAGCCTATAGAAATCCTTAGTGTACTCCTTAAATGTCATCCCCTTCTATCTTAGGTTCTGCATTTTCCTGAACATATTGATCTGATAATCTTTGGGCATGAATTTAGCCTTCAACTTGGCTACCATTGTATCCCAATTCTTTATCTTTTCTTTTCCTTGACACCTCCTCTCAACCTGTAGTTCATCCCACCACAGTGTTGCATGTCCTTTGAGTCAGGTGACAACCTATTTCACCTTTCTTTCTTCATCGACATCTTCATTGTCGAAATGTTTGTCCATGGATATTATCCAATCCAGCATCTCTTTAGCATCTAAATTTCCTTCATACACTGGGACCTCTATCTTGTCTCTGCCTCCCAATCTAACAACTTCTCTCAGCAAGCATTCTTCGACAACATCCTCTCTTGTAGCTTCTCCGACGACATTCTCATCTACTGCTTCTTCTCTCTCTTCATCACTAACGTCTCCAACATCAGGTGCTTGTCTCTGAGCTTCCTCCATTGCCTCTAATCTTGCACGAAGTTCTCACATTTCCCTTTCTACAACTCAAATGGCCAAAGGTGGTTCCACTCGTTTCCTTGGCAGCATTGTGTTGACTGTTTGTCACACACATAGAGTACAACTCCGAGTCCTTTTTCTCCTTCGCCTAAAATCTACAAGAAAAAATCATCTCTGATACCACTTGATGTAGACCCCCCTTCTCTCCTAAGGGCTACACGACCTCTCGGTCTAGGATCGATCAAGAAATTGAGTCTGATTGACTCTTCGAGTCTCTACTAGACCCCAAACCCACTTACACAGGTCCTTCTTCTAAAGACACAGGTCATATGAGACCCCTAGGTTAATTCCTGAGCATTGTTCAAACCTCAACGCCAAATAGGCAGTGGCTCCTATTTGGCTAAGCCCTTTCCTTTATGTGACCATGACTATGACCACTTGCCTGATCAAAAGGCATGTCATGAATCCATGTATAGGGTCTTTTCACGTGAGTCACCTCGACTCTCCCGACCTCCAAAATCCTGAAAGGAGCCTAGCGCATGCTAGCTCCTCTCTCTCCGTGAACGCTGGTGGTGACCACGTGCTTGAGTGAAAGGCACGTCGTGATTTCATGTTTTGCAACTTTGGGAGCCCTACTACCTTCGTTTCCCTGATAGTCAAAATCGTGATGACCCTAGATCGACATTCCAGATCTCTCCCTTGCTCAACGGCTCAGATCCAGTCACGATTTCACGTTTCGAGAATTTTCACGACTCAACCTTTGACTCCTCCAAGTCATGAGTCAGAGAAATGCTTATCTCTCGCCACATGTCCTCCTTGACGATGGACAGTCCCAATGATTTCGAAATTTCATGACCTTGTTCCTCCTGTGTGATTTCAAATCTTTAATGCTAGTGCACTTTACCTTGATCGGACGGCTATGATTCTCTTTCGCTCGAACTGAATGGTTGATATCATCCCTCCTCTGAACTTGCTCTTCGTTGTTTGGACATTGATCAGACGGTCTAGATATTTCCCCTAGAACTTACACTTTCTTCAAACTTAGAGGATTTTCGAAGGATTCAAAGGCTTCGACCTTTGTCCTTCCTGCGAGTCCATTTCTTGGATCTCGTTAACACTTATGAAAAGTGTTATTCCTCCTGAGCTTTTTCTCATGAAGACTTCCATTTCCCTCATGTTCTTTGCATTTCAGGGACTTCGATAACTCATATCTTAAGGATTTCTCAAAGATAAATTCCTCTCGCCCTCTTGGCATTCTCCTTTTCTGGTTCTTCGACTTCTTGCAAAGCCTCTTTGAAACTTAGTCGAATATCAGATCTGTGCACTCCTTGCACCAGAACTTTTATGCAAGGTTTTGGGTTCTCGCAGATGACTGTGCACGCCTTGCACCAGTCTCTTTTCACTCCTTGCAAAGGGAAAAGTTTTGTGCTATCTCTTCTGAGCTTCGGAATCGAAACATATTCTATCAACGCACTCCTTGTGTTTTGTGTGCGCACTTTGCACCACTCATCAGAAAATAAACAATTGAAACTTATCCTAACATTCACAGTTCCATCTGTTCATAACAGAGTTCATTCATTCATTCATGAAAGAATAATAACAGAGAATTGCAAACAATGTCCACACCATGCATTGGGTCAATTTTCCTCTGTTATATTCAAAGTGAAAATGGCTACAACTGAAATCAAAACAAAAACTGAAAACTCAGAAATATCCTCCTAACTTGCAGCTATCTAACTTGCAATTATCTAATCTGCAGCCAACCTCATTTGGGCGTACAAAAACTCTATTTATCTTAGAGGGCTCTTAGGGTTTCTCCCGGATACTTGTCTACATCACAACCTATCCTACGACTATTTTAGTGCAATCACATTCCACAGCCAGAGTGGAAAATTCCACTTCTTCACTCGTGATTGCTCAAGTGTGCCTCAAAATATTATATAGCGTTGAGTTAAGGCGTACTTCAAAATGTTTGTTTCAACTTCCGGCATTGAGATCCCATACAGATTCCCAGATGCTGATGGGTCTTGCTCTGCGTTCTTGAAAGTGATGCTCCTGCATCATTCTCCATACTAAACTGTAGAATGAAATATATATATTAATTATTATGTTAAATAAGAAGTTAGATTCATTGAATAGAGTAGTATGTAGTTTGAGGAGGGAATAAGGGATAATATGTGGGGTAAGAGGATCGAGGGAATTGGGGGGATGATTTTTTTTTTGGTTTAGAATCCAGATGTAAGGAGGGGTTAATATACTTTACATTTGAGTTTAAATGTTTTTTGTGTGTTAACATCACAAAAAGAACATAAGAAACTCCTAAAAAATTAGGTTGAAAATGTAGGATGCAAAACTTGTGTGTAAAATAATGGCAAAATGATATTTTGAAAATGGATAATATTTTTTTTTAAATAAGCAGGGTATGATTTTCTATTTCTATATAAATAAAATGTACATAGATAACAATGTGGCTAGAAGATAAGCCAAATTTTCATCAAAAACAAATAAATTTGCTGGTGTGCCCCGTGGAAAATCAGGCTAGTTGTCCAAAAACCATGAAATATTGTGTCGAAATAAGTATCTATCCTCTGACAAGTTTGATACATAGAGACCATGACTGAAAAAAACATACTAAAAACTCCTCGATTACAGGCACCCACAACTGCAAACTCCCCAAGCCACAAAATCCCACTATTGCTGACCTCTGAAAAATGAAGAACAAGAGCAACAAGAAAAAAAACAAAGATGAATTATCACCAAAATTTTGAAACCTCCTCCCATGCGCATACATAATATATGCCAGGATGGAGCCGTTTGCATCATCAATATCCATTGAAGAGCTCATAGTGATTGACCAGTGGAGGATCATGTGAGTTGTACTACCCATCAACCTACGTAGTCCTTTGTGCATCATGTTTAATAGAGCTCCCATCCATGGCAGGAGAGGAACAGACTATTTGGAGTGCATGAAATCAGAAGGTTATGGAAGGTAAATATTCAAAAAAATACCTCCCACACTGAGTTATAACTCCCATCATGCTCGCATTCTACCACCTCAGAGTGGCTTCTAGAGCCACGTGTCACTCCTCTGAGTGTTGAAAATGGATAATATTGATATGGCATATGAGTTTGAATAATCAAAACGTGGTAGAAATTTTGTTCTCTCTTCTATGGAAAGGAATGGATTTTCGTTAGAGCTAATTTTAGAAATTTTGAAAATTTTAAAACCTTTTTTACATTTATTTTTTGAATTCACAAAAAAATATTTATATTAATCATTTTCAAAATACTTGTTTTTCCTATAATTTTTTTAAAAGAAAAATGGACATGTCACTTTTACATTTTTTTTGTGTTATTTAGAGAATTTAAAGAATACAGCTCTAGTTTTTTTTTTAAATTATGAGTTTCATGCTTTTAGGAAATTTACCAAAGATTTCCTTAGATTCCTTAAGTTTGTTGTTTTACTCACAAATTTTCCTATATATTTGCAATAGTGTTTTTAACAATGACCAACAAAGGAGAGGGACATTTTTACCATAAAACTGAACAAACCCTTGATCTAGTGTTTGTGTTTATACTTAGGTATAATTGACATGTGGATACTTGATCACCCTCGTGTTTGTGTTTATACTCAGGTGTAAATGACACGTGGACAATCAATCACCCTCTAAACCATCAATGAGGCACCATGCTTACATAGGGAGGTAGGCTTCATTTTTTAAAATAATGTTTAAAATGTAGTTACAATTAGTTTTATTTTTGTTTTGTGTATTTTATCAAGTGGAAATTCTTATGTTGCTAGTTTTATTTCCAACCATGTATTGACTAGCAAAAGCACTACTAGTTTATTTTCAGTCCTACGATCGAGTGACATTTTTCTAGTTGGTAGATATAATATGAAAATAAAATTGATATCATAAATTTCATTTACTACTTGATCACCTTTTTAGTATAGAGTAATCTAGCAAGCAACATTTGTGCTGTCACTTTCATTTTTCACGATATATGACCAAACAAAATCTCCATCATATTTTAACCCTATGGTAATTCTTGGAGGATTGAAATTGTTCTCACTCCATTTATGATTGTTGGTATAAAGTTGAAAATAAAATAAATAGAATTTAAGCATTTTTTTTCCATTTTCCTAGTTCAAATTAATCAACTGACAACATTTATGATGTCGACTATTGGGTTTATTCCACTATGTATTAGGGAGCATATTGTAGAATTAGAGGATTATGTAGATTAGAGAGTTGTATTCCAGGAGAGAGGTGGTCTCTAAAGAGAACATTAAAACACTTGAGCACAATTGAGCATCACACATCATTCATATCACACACTACATCACTCACTTTCATTTTTAGAGAAATTCATCTAGCCATCTTATATATGAATATGTGACCAAATCCATTGTAGCGAGGAACAAGAGGTCCACATAAATTGGTTAGCGCACATACAAAAGTCCTTAATTTATACCTTATGTTGTGCATCAATCGATTGTTATGTTCTAGCTACCCAACTAGTCAAATACTTAGTCAACCATCGAGTCAATCTCTTATTGGACCACTTAGTTGACTCGCTTAATCAACTATCAATTTGTCAATTAAATGTCTCTAAAAGATTCGAAGGTGCGATGAAGCTACATAGCCTATTGCTCTAACACCTCCTAAATAGTAGCATAATGCTTTGGAGATTTAGGAAGTGAAATTACTTTTGTACACCCCTCCCCTAATCACATCTTCCTGAAACCCAACCATAACCTAAAGTTTCATAAACATGGCATTTGAGAGGGTCTTCATAAATATATAAACAATGTAATCATATGTTCTACAATAAACAAGAATCATGACATTTTATTACACTAACCATCTTAAGTGATGAGCATGGATCTCTACATGTTTCATTTTGTTATGAGAAAAAAGATTATTGGAAACCTATATCTCACTTAGACTATCACGATATATCAAAATCGATGACTCAACTAGAAAATCAATTTTTTTCATGAGGTGTCAAATTCACATTACCTCTATTCCAACATCCACTATACCATGATATTCTACTTATGTGGTTAATAAAGAAACCACCTTCAATTTTTAAAAGGATATACAATGGGTCTAGATCCAATTATAGACAACTAGACATATGTCAACTTCATATCGTCACCAACTCTAGCCCATTTTGAGTTAGTGTAATTTTAACTAACTAGTTCATTTTTCCATTGCAATACTTTATACCAAGTTAGTAAGTTCCCTTGATATAAAAAACAATTCCCTTTGTATCTTTAAGGTCACTTTCTTATAGATCAATACATAAACTGAGAAACTGCATAAAAATAAAAGAGATATTAGGTCAATTGTGAGTTAAATAAATAAGGATACTAACAATATATTGATAGTGTGTATCATTAACTTTTATAGAATCACACTCCTTGGTTAGCTTCACTCCCAAGTAATAAAGTATAGTGCAAGATTCGCAATCTTTCATTTTTAAGTTTTATAAAATATTCAACACATATTTAGGTTGAGAAACAAATATTCCATTATCCATGTGTAAAACGTGGATGCCCAAAAGGAAATGCAATAGACCAAGGACATTCATCCCCAAAATTAATATTGCTTCTAGTAATGAATAAGTCATCCACATACAATATAACAATTAGTGTTTCATCATTTACTTGAAATAAATAAATAATATGATCTAATTCACAACATTTGAAATAGAGGTAGAGGAAAATATGGCCAATCATCTCATACCATGCCCTAGTGGCCTGTTTCAAACCATACAAGATTTTTTTTAGTCTGCACACATGATTACCACCCTTCTCAAAACTATGGGATTGCTTCAAATAAATATCTTGAGTGAGATCGCCATGAAAAAAATCATTTTTGATATCCATCTAATATGTCTCCCATCGAAAGTGAGCATTGCGTGAAAGAATCAATCAAATAGAGTTCATCTTTGCAATGAGTGCAAATGCATCAACATAGTAGATACCTTATTAGTGAGAAAATACCTAAGGCACTATATGACCCTTTTGTCTTTCAAAAATTCCTTCATATGTGAATTTGGTGTTGTCGACCTCTATAAAATCATGAATGTGGGTGTTTATTTTCATTTTTTTTTTTTAGAAAATAAAATATATTTTCCTATGTTTTTCAACTTTTGATAAACAGATATATATTTTTTATTTAGAATTTCACTTTACAGTAAAAACAAAACTTGTCATGAATTTTGTTAGCTTTCTATTGATTATTTTTTGAATTTTTTTTTATTGACATTTGATATGTCAATTTAGCGATTGTTTGACAATATGTTCCTTAACACTGAAGTGACTCATAATGAGTTAAGTTTTTCGGCGTAAATGTACTCATTATTAAACTTTTGTTCATAAAAACTGAAATATGTTGCAACAATCTAAGCAATCTCTATCTATAGTTTTGAAGTTAACAGATGAATATTATAATTACTACACTTTTTTGAATTTGACGAATTTAAAAAAGTTGTAGATCTTAAACATGTTTAGTGCAACACGGTGTATCTTCCTTATTTTTTATTTAAAAGTAAAATATAAAAATACCCTTTTGAAGAGGACAATGAAAGGTTCCATAATATAAATTTTCCATAATTTTCGACTGTGTACTATTGTAGACAATGATTATTCATTTTACTGAATCATTACGTCATCTAAAAGTAATATGCAGACATCTTTTTTATAAAATTAATTAAAATTACTAAAAAACAATTAAATTGAATACACATTGTATCATATGAAAGCAGATTCAATTGTAAAAATGTTGGTATTAGTTCCAAAAATAGATTCACAATATTCTAAGGAGTCTGCTCCTTCCAAAGTTGGAGTAAGTTGAAGTAAGCCAAAAGTTTTCTAAACAATGCCATAGAGGTTTTCGTTTGGCTGAAAGTTAGTTTTAACGAAAAGAGTAACTTTCAGTCGAAAAAAACTAACTTTCAATTGAAAACATCTTTTCGGGTGAAAAGTGGAAAATAGAAACACGTGTTGGCCAGAAAACACTAGGGGCATGCAACAATTTGATGTGAAAAGATATAAATATTTTCAGCCGAAATGTTATTATTATATTTGTGTAACAAGCCCACTCTGCATTTTTGCTATTTTCATTTTTTGGGGGCAACATTTAAGTATTTTTCACTTATTGTGGTAACATTTTTCTAAATTGAAGATTTTCTTCAACAATTTTTTTGTAAGTGGAGGTTTTTATAAGAAATTTCTTCCTATATCAAAGAGATTTTTTTTGAAGGAAAGTTTTCTCAAACAATTCCTTTCAAAGTCAAATTTCTTTTTGAATACTTTTTGTTATAAGGAAGGTTTTCTCAAGAAAAAAATTTCAAGATCAATATTTTTTTAACTTTTGTTGAAAATCAACTTTTTATCCAAAATTTATTTTAAAGCAACTTGGTTTATTGAGCAATATTTTCCAAGTTTTTTAAAATATGATTATAATTTTTATTTATTTTTCTTTTAAAAACATAGTTTTTGAGCTATAAAATTTGATGTTTGAAATTATATTTCTTATTATAAAATGTTGATTTTAAAAAAATCTTTACAGACAGAATAACCATGGGAAACAAAAGGGAGCGCAAGAGAAAATATGATTGCACTCGGGATGATACTCGTCATAAAGAACAGTCGAAAGAGTACTATAGAAGAAAGAAAGAAGAACTTGCAAATATTGAAGGAACAAGTGATGATAATGTAATAATAGATTTGCATCTTGATGTTCAACAAGAAAAAAATGAATTGGGTACATGCATACATATTATAGATAATGTTTAGAATTTACAAAAATACTGTCTAATATAATTGATTTTAATTTGGAAAATATTGCTAAAAAGAGAAACATATTTGCGTCATAACATTGATGAAGTTGTTGAAGACAAAAATGAAGCATTAGTCTATATATATATATATATATATATATATATATATATATATATATATATATATATATATATATATAATGAACACTTGTAGACTTTAATTAATTTATGATTGTTTGTTTAGTGTTTTAATGTCTAATTTAAATTTGTATATTTTTATACATCATGTATTTGAAATGTTTATGTTTACAACTTAAAAAATCGAATCTATGTTAATTTCAAGTGTTTTTAAATTTAATAGATTTAATTTATATTTTTAAATTAAATTGAAATTTATGCAACTAATATCAACATTGGTAATGAAATGTTAGAAAAGGTTGATACTAACAAATTTGGGGACAAAAAACCTTAACATGTTATACAATATCATGTTGAAACGATATATGATTTTTTTTCCAAAAATGAATCAATAGCTACACAAGATCAAATTTTGAGAGGTCTAATAAGGTCGAAAAAATTAAAAGAAACTACATCATTATTGGGTATTAAAAAATCGACAAAAGATAGAAAGGTGAAACATAATGTCTTTGAAAATATAATAGGTGCATTAAAATATCTTGGAAAATCTAGAAAAAAAGATGTTAGTGTTTCATGTAGAATAATACAAACTATAGTTGCTTCATCTAACAATATAAAATATTGTTTGATAGAACAAATGACAAAAGCGATGAGAACCTCAAGAAAAACACTGTACAGACATAGAAAATTATGATTTCAAATAGATGCAAATGATGAACTTGCTTGTTGCACATTTATTTGTAGAAAACCCTACAAAGATAGACATGAAAAAAATGTTAAAGCTATGAGCCATCAATATTGGTTGGAAATTTTTTGTGTTTAACCAAATGCAAGGGATGTGTTGTGACGAAGAATAGTATTAAATAAATATGAACACCCTGCAAAACAAATATTGGAAATGATGTAGGTAAAATTGTTCAATAAGTTCAAAGAGAGCACAATCAAGTTAATATTTCCATGAATATATATGTGCAACAAAGACCATGTTATGTTAAACCCATCATTCTTTATGACACTTGTTGTTGTCATTTTCATGTGGAATTTAAGTTATATTACAACACTTTTCTTGATTTTGGTAAAAACATTTTGGCAAGTTCACCTCATCCTTCCACAATTCGTTCCTTTATATCCCAAATTATATGTGAAAGAGAAGGTGATGAATTATTTTACCAAAATGAATGTGTTGGTGGAAAGAAATGTGATCACTGTGGAAATCTAGCTTGATTTCACTCCAAGTATTCTATCGATATGAATAATCAATCCTTGTCCAATATAACAGTCAATTGCAAGAGATATGAAAATATAAATGTTACTACTACAAATTCTTCAAATGTTATTTCTAAATGGATTGATTTGCTAGAGGATAAAATATGTATGATAGATTTTTTGAAGTAGTTTGAAAATAAAATTTATAAATACACTAAGCATTGGCATAGATCTTAATGGAAAAACCTACAATTCAAAAAATCCCGTGAAAATTTTTCGCCCGGGACAATTTTGTCAGTAGTTGATTTTGTAGATAATTACACATTCGCTGCAAAAAAATAAATATAGAGTGAATATTATCATTCTGATCAAGTTTATATACTTTTCGGCATTCTATATAAACATTCTCAATAGAGCGTTGATAACATAGAAAGCACCAATGTGAATCAACACAACATTAAAGAATATCACTTTTATATAAGTGATGATTGTACACATGATAGGCATTATGTACAACATAGTTTTGATAAAATTTATGATCTCTTGAGAGCCTGTGGGATCAAATACGATCAACATTGATTATGGTCAGATCTATGTACAAGTCAATTGAAATATTCATGATCATTCTATTGGTTGTATTTTCTTCATAAGAAATCAAACATTAAACTACGAGGGCTTCACCTTGTTGACCACTATCTTATCACGTTGATTCATAAAGGGGGTTTTTAAATTGTGAAAAATAAGGTCAATATATTGTAGGTATTGGGGGGGATGTAGGGTATCGAGGGGTATAGAAAAGGGGTATCTACTAAAAATAGGGTTTTTTGATTGAAAATATGTATTGGGATGAGCATTCAACATAAGAATTTTTGGAGGTATTTATGAATATCTAGTGAAATTAGGGGTATTCTTTAATATCCCATAAATGCAATTTCGTTGGTTCACTAAGTGAATATCCTATGCATTAAACATTATTGGAATTTATTTGAGATTGATCATGGGAAAGGAGAGCATGACTGTGTAAGATCATGTGTAAAAAGAGCACTTCTAAGGTATGATATGAATACTTATGTCAATCAATTTGTGTTTGTTGATCAAGTTGTTCAATGGTGTTGAGAAGCTCTGAGCCACAAACATAATCCATGAAGGGATGTGGGCGGTGTGTGTGTGTATATGTTGTACACATGAAAGTTTTATTCACATGAAAATATGATTCAATTAAGCTTGTTAAGAACCAAATATCAATATAGCATAGAAAAACCTCAGAATAAATACTCTGAAATGGATCTATTCCTCAGCTGGCGAATTCTTGTGTCAGTGATGGATTTAGTATCCAATATGATTTTTCCTTCCTCGTCAAGTTCTGGCAATATAGTTTGAACTGGGATCTTGTTGCCTATAACCTTGTTTAAGCATGAAACATGGAAAACTGGGTGTACTTGTGAAGATGCAGGCAAATCCAATTTGTATGCCATAGTACCAATATTTTGCAACACCTTATAAGGGCCATAGTACTTTGGTGATAATTTATTATCCTTCTTAGCTTGCTTGAGGGAAATCTATTTGTATGGTTGTAGTCTTAAAAACACCCAATCCCCTACTTCAAAACTTCTTTCACTACGATGTTGATCTTCTTGTTGTTTCATGTGATTTTGTGCCATGGTCAAGTTGTCTTTTATGATGTGGAGAACTTGTTGTTGATGCTCGATGTGATCTGCCACTGCTTGAACCTTATATTTTTCTTTTAGAGAAGAAGTGATGGAAGGAAGGTGGTATCCATAGAGTGCCATAAATGGTGTCATTTTTGTTGCAGTATGAAAGGAAGTGTTATACCACCATTCTGCCAAGGGTAACCTTTTGAACCATTGTGTTTGTTTATCAGAGACAAAGCAAGAAAGGTAGCCTTCCAGACATTTGTTCACTATCTCAGTTTGTCCATCAGATTGAGGATGATAACATGATCTATGAGCCAATTGAGTACCCAAACAAAAAAAAAATTCTATCCAAAAATGTCAAGTGAAGATGGGATCTCTATCACTTACAATAATCCTTGGGCTGCCATGTAGCTTTTGAACTGTCTCCATGAATGTGGTGGAAACTGTACTAGCTTTGAAGAGATGAGAGAGTGCACAAAAGTGTGCGTACTTGGTCAGTCTATCAACAATCACCATGATGACACTCTTTCCTTCATACTTCGGTAACCCTGTGATGAAATCCATGGAAACCTCCTCCCAGCACTGACTTGGGATGGCTAATGGTTGTAAAAGACCTGGGGTCTTGATTTTTTCCACCTTATTTTGTTGGCAAACCAAACATTTTGCCACAAACCTTTGAATGCCAATTTTAAGGCCATCCCCAAAAAAATCCTTCTTGACTCTATGGTAGGTTTTCAAAAATCCTGAGTGACATCCTACAGGAGAGGTGTGCAATTCCAATAGTACCTTTTGTTTGATTTGGGAGTTCTTACATAAATATAAACGATCTTTGTACCATAATGAATCATTTTTCCATGTAAATGTATCTAATGCACTGGAATTCTACTGCAACCTTTGTATGAGAGTCCACAATTTTTCGTCATTCTTCCATTCATCCCTTGCTTCTATTATCCAATCAGGTTGGATGATCGAGATAGCATAGAGAAGGGCCTCAACATATTCATCCTTTCTTGAGATTGCATCTGCCACAACATTTTTCTTCCCCTTTTTATAGACGATTTCAAAATCATAACCCAATATCTTGGTTACCCATTTTTGTTGTTCTTCTGAAGATAGTCTTTGTTCCAAGAAGTATTTAAGACTATCATGATCAATTTTGACCTTGAAGTGCCTACCTATTAGGTAAGGACACAATTTCTTCAATGCATGTAGTATTGTCGTCATTTCCTTCTCATAAATGGGTTTGTGTAAGTCCTTTCCCTTGAGTGGTCGACTTTCAAAAGCCAGGGGCCTTCCTTCTTTCATTAGGGCATCACCAATTCCATTTCCCAAGGATCACATTCCACAATAAAGGTTTTTGTGAAGTCTGGAGTGGTCAAGATAGGAGCTTTGCACATCACCTCTTTAAGTTGTTCAAAATCTTTAGTTGCGTCTGGAGTCCATGAAAATGAATCCTTCTTAGTTAGTGTCGTTAAAGGTACTGCTACTCTTCCATAGTGAAGAAACAAACTTGCGGTAGTAACCTGTCAAACCCAAAAATCCTCTAAGATTATTCAATGTTTTGGGAATTGGCCAGTCCATCATGGCCTTAATCTTGTTAGGGTCTACCTTGACACCTTCATGAGATACAATATGACCCAAATACT
>ML794008.1:114739-145223 GCA_009831015.1 Picea engelmannii
AAACATTTGGATGGTTTGGAATATAGTTGTTGCTCCTTTAGTAGTTGTAGCACCTTGTCAACATGTCGCACATGATCCTCCCAAGACTTGCTATAGATTAGTATATCATCAAAAAATACTTACACAAATTTTTGAAGGAAGGGCTTGAAAATGGAATTCATCAATCCTTGGAATGTGGAAGGTGCATTTGTAAGGCCAAAATACATGACCAAAAATTCATAATGGCCTTCATGAGTTCGGAATGTTGTTTTTGGGATATCTTCTTCTTTCATTCTAATCTGATGATACCCTGAACGGAGATCCAATTTTGTGAAATAGATTGCTCCATGTAGTTCATCTAACAATTCATGAATGACGGGAATGGGAAACTTATCTTTAATAGTGATCTTGTTGAGTTGTCTATAATCTGGACACATACACCGTGAGCTATCTTTCTTGAATAACATTACCACTGGTGTAGAGTAAGAACTTTGGCTAGGTCTAATAATGCTAGCCTCTAACATTTCTTCAACCATGCACTCAATTTCACTCTTCTGGGCATAAGGGTATATGCATGGCCTGATGTTGTTAGGGTCCTAACTCGCACATAGGTAGATCAATATATTCGGATGTAATAAAGGTCAATATTAATAAGGCCTTTCAATAAAAGAGAATAAGGAGGATGTAAGAAGACCTAATGGAAGCTTCTTCTTCTAAAAGGATCTTCCTCTAGATGCTTCTCTTGATGGACATATTTAGTATAAATAAGGGTCAAGGGTATGAAAACCCTAGCTTGGATATTATTGTAATAGAGCGCTGCTCGATTGGAGGTTTCCCCCTCGAAGAGGCCTATGAACATTGCTTTCTGTATCAAAGTG
The DNA here is from genome assembly GCA_009831015.1 of Picea engelmannii. Taxonomy (NCBI): domain Eukaryota; kingdom Viridiplantae; phylum Streptophyta; class Pinopsida; order Pinales; family Pinaceae; genus Picea; species Picea engelmannii. The sequence goes on from ML794008.1 coordinate 115,597, forward strand.
CTATTTCTGTTGTTGTTCTTATATCATTTCTATGTTATTATGGAGATTATGCTAGATATATTACTGTTATTCTGTCATTTCTAACATTTTATTTATGTTCTGCATATTTATTATATCTGGTATCTTGCAAGTGGTATCAGAGCACTTTCCTTGGTAGAAATTGTGGGAATTTTTTTCACGGTAGAGACGTATTCTGACATCTTTAAGCCATAGAGATCTGTCGTTACACACATAAACCCATGGTTGAGGGATTCATACATGCAGGAAATACAAGTGGTTCTTAAGCGCACATATATTGGCCACCCTTGTAACCCTTGTTGGTACCCCTTTGAGTGGTAGTGCATCAGACAACACCTGTGTACAAATCGACCTAGATTTCCTGAAGCCCTCTTTAGATAAACCTATCGGTCGTTGGACTGCTATAGTGTCACCAAGAAAAACACTTGGGAAGATACTCTCTAGTACCTTGGTAGTCAGGTAGTATAGCTAAGGGTACGGTCTATCCTCCTTAGTTAGTGCCCTAAGATATTGGGCCGAGTACTACTGTTGGACCTCGCACGTATATCAGAGAGATATAGCACAGGGCAAACCCTTGTCTGTAGAACCCTTAAATACCTAACCCTTAGGGGACAGAAACATAAAGAAATTAAAATAGACCAGATCTATTGCTGCGCAACTATGTTTGGGTTGCCAAGTAAATACACATTTCTTTTTGGTTAAGCATTTGGGGATTTCATCACCACAATATTCTTCAAATTTTTTCACCATTATTTGAGACCTATTCCATTGGATTCATCTCTCCGCCCTTATCACATTCATCCATATCACTTTTTCGGCAAAAGTTTTTACCCCGCCCGCCCCTTTTCAGTTCACCCATCCTCATGGCCCATACCCGTAGCCAAGATTTGAAAACTCGCTTCAACACCTTGCAATCTGGTTTCCTCGAGACCCAAAAAGAAGTGAAAAAACTCAATGCTAGTGTTGCCTCCATCGATTCATCCATCAATGCAACCATAAATACAACCATGCAGTCCTCAATGGAGGAAGTCAAACAAGAACTGACCACCCAGCTTGAATCTGTCTTTGCATCCCTCTACACCAAACTGAAGATCCCTACAGATGACCATTTCTCTGAAGCACCTTGAAAGACCGAAGGTGAACATTCCTCCCATTCCCATACCTTTCAACACCAACACTTTCAACGTGACATACACCTTTCGCGGGTGGATGTGACCAAATTTGATGGCTCAGACCCCACTGGTTGGGTAACCCAAATGGAACATTATTTCTCTTTATACGGCATCACAGATGACTTGGCCAAACTCCGGTATGGTGTTCTCCATTTAGATCAAGAACGTTGGAAATGGTGGCAATGGAGACAAACTTTTCATCAAGGGTATATTGCTTGGACCCAATTCGTGACTGAGCTTTATGGATGCTTTGACATGGACACCAACCATTTGGGCCGTTTGACAAAGTTGAAACAATTCATAATAGTAGAAGACTTCATAGCTTCCTTTGAGTGCCTGGATTTTCGAACAGAGGGCATGACTGATGCTTTCTTTTGAGAGTGTTTTATCAGTGGCCTCAAGGAGGAGATTTGGGCCCATGTCCTCATGGCTCAACCCTCGACTTGGGTGGAGGCTACTAAAAGAGATAAAGAAGCACAACAGGTTGTATCATCTCAAAACCAAAAACCCTCATTTATCCCTCGCCCTAAACATGTCACTCCCACTACTCCCTCTGCCCCATTAAAGATCCAAAAATTGACCAAGGCCAAAAAGGATGAACGCTAACTCAAAGGCCTTTGTTATAATTGTGATGACAAATATTTCCCGGGCCACAAGTGTAAGGAACCAAATCTTTTTATGGCCATCTCTAAGGATATTTCAGAAGAGGATGTTGAAACTCCCCTTGTGTCCGAGTCACCTGAAATCATTGACATAACCCCTTCCTCAGACCCTCCCGAAGTAGAACTCGTCATTTCCCTCAATGCTCTCACTGGATTTTCTGCTCCCCAAACCCTCAAGTTAATCGGTTACATCAAGCATCAGAAGGTCATCATTCTGGTTGATATTGGAAGCACCCATAATTTTATTCATCACCGCATTGCCCAAGAAACTCATTACTACATCCATGCTGTCAACAATTTCCAAATCATGATTGCCAGTGGTGGTTCCATGAAATGTGGAGGGCATTGTGAAAATGTTCATCTCCAAATCGACGACTACCACCTAAAGTCCCATATGTTTGCTATTGACATGGGTGGTTGTGACATTGTGTTGGGTTCCTATTGGCTAAGAACTTTGGGTCCCATTCCCATGGATTTTAAGGCTTAACCATGCAATTCGACTAGGAAGACCACCAATATAAATTCCAAGGCATCGTTGTTGGTTCACCTGAGGTCATTAGTTCCCATTGCATGGAAAAGCTTCTCAAAAACGGTCATTCTGGTGTCGTTGCCCAACTCCATGCCATCCAAGCAACAAAGACACCCCCAGTGCCGCATGACCTCCAAGCTCTCCTTTCTAAACATCAAATGGTATTTTCCACTCCCCAATGACTCCCTCCTTCCCGCGGTGTTCATGATCATTCCATTCCCCTTGTACCCGGAAGCCTTCCTCTCAATATCCGTCCATATCGCCACCCCTTTTCACAAAAAAATGAAATTGAGAAAATGGTCTAGGAACTCCTTAATGCAGGCATTATCCGCCCTAGTATGAGCCCTTACTCTTCTCCTGTAGTCATGGTCCTGAAGAAATAAGGTTCTTGGAGAATGTTTACTAACTTTCGTGCCCTCAACAAACTGACCATTAAAGACAAATTTCCCATTCATGTCATTGATGACCTCCTGGATGAATTGAGTGGCGCCCAATTCTTTACTAAACTTGATCTTCGCTCGGGCTATCACCAGATACTTATGAAAGAGGAAGACATTCCCAAGACAACTTTTCACACTCATGAGGGCCACTATGAGTTTTTGGTCATGCCCTTTGGCTTGTGTAATGCCCCCTCCACCTTCCAAAGACTCATGAATCATGTCTTCCATCCCTTTATCCGTCATTTTGTCTTAGTTTTCTTTAATGATATCCTCATCTATAGAAAAATCTGGACATACCATCTTACTCATGTGGATCAATTTCTCCATCTCATCTCCTAGCACCAACTTTTCCTGAAACAGTCTAAATGTGCTTTTGGTGCCTCAGAAGTAGAATACTTGGGTCATCTGGTTGGCAAGGATGGCATCAGGGTGGATCCAAAAAAGATTGAAGCTATGTACGACTGGCCGCACCCAAAGACTCTCAAAAACTTGAGTGGATTTCTCGTCTTAACAGGGTATTATCACAAGTTTGTTAAGAACTATGGAAAGATTGCATCACCTCTCACTGCTCTCCTCAAAAATAACTCTTTCACTTGGACTCCAGCCGCTCCTGAAGCTTTTCAAACCTTGAAGACGACCATGTGCACCACTCTGGTTCTGGCCCTTCCTGATTCCACAAAGACCTTTGTGTTGGAATGTGATTCCTCAGGGAAAGGAATCGATGTTGTCCTTATGCAAGAGGGTCGACCTTTGGCCTTCACCAGCAAGCAACTGTCTGAAAGGAATCTAGGCAAACCCATTTATGAAAAGGAAATGTTGGCTATTTTGCATGCCGTTGATCTGTGGCACGCTTATCTCTTGGGGAAACACTTCCAAATTAATACCGACCATCAAAGCCTCAAGTACTTTCTGGAATAATGCATTTCCTCCCAGGAGAAACAAAAATGGGTGACTAAGCTCTTTGGTTATGATTATGAGATCATTTACAAAAAGGGAAAAGACAATGTAGTGGCGGATGCACTGTCCTGAAAATATGAAGAAGAAGGATCCCTTTTTTCCCTTTCCTTCATTGTACCCGATTGGCTCCAAGCTGTGTGCCAGGAATGGCTTTAAGATCCCAAAAGTTTGCATATGATCCAGCAATTGCAGACCAAGGCTCCGGCTCCCCTAGGGTACTCTTGGTTGTAGGATGAGCTTTGATACAAAGGCCATTTGTATTTAAGTAAACAATCAAAGGTTAAATCCATGGTACTTTCTGAGCTTCATGCTACACCCACAATGGGGCACTCAAGGTTCACCAAAACATATGACAGGGTCAAACATTCTTTTTTCTGGGATGGTATGAAATAGGACATCAGTAATTTTGTCATTGAATGTGAGGTGTGTCAATGCAACAAGGGAGAAACAGTCAAATCTCTGGGCACACTACAATCGCTTCTGATTTCACCTACTATTTGGAAGGATATCTCTATGGACTTTATTACCGTCTTACCTAAATTAGGGAATAAATCAATCATAATGGTGGTTGTGGATCACCTTTCCAAGTATTCTAATTTCTACGCTCTTCAACACCCATTTACTGCATCCACGGTGGCTCAACGTTTCATGGACCAGGTCTTCAAGCTTCATGGCATGCTGCACTCTATTGTTTTTTATCATGACCCAACTTTCACAAGCAATTTTTGGCAAGAACTATTTAAGCTATAGGGCACCCAATTGCATCTCAGCACAACTTATCATCCCCAGACTAATGGTCAAATAGAAGTTGTCAAAAAGTGTTTGGAAACATATATGAGGTGTTTTGCCTCTGAAAAACAACATCAGTGGGCTCAATGGCTACCCCTAGCCAAATGGTGGTACAACACTTCCTACCATACAGCTACTCACATGACTCATTTTGAAGTGGTATATGGACAGAAGCCACATTCAGTTCTCTCATATTTACCGGGTACCTCGAAGGTCCAGGCAGTTGACCAAACACTTACAGTTCGAGAGGATATTCTTCGTACCCTTAAAGAGAACTTGGTCATGGCACAGAATCTCATGAAGCAACAAGCAGATCAAGGTCACTCTAAACGTCAATTTGCAGAAGGGGATGGGGTGTTTCTGTGACTGCAACCATACAAGTAAAATTCCCTCAAGGCCGAGCATTGTTAGAAGATAGCGCCCAAATTTTATGGTCCTTATACAGTTCTCAAGTGTGTGGGACAAGTCACATATTAGTTATCTCTGCCCAGTCAGTCGAAGTTACATCCAGTTTTTCATGTTTCATGCTTAAAGAAGGTTATTGGAACTAGGTGCCAAATTCAAACCAACCTTCCCGAGTTAGTTGAAGAAGGATCCATTTGGCTACAACTAGAAGTAGTTTTGGACCAGTGTGAGCATCACTTGCATCAGAGAACCATCAAGGAAGTGCTAGTCTAGTGGAAAGATATGACTCTAGCAGATGCCACTTGGGAACCAACTACCATTCTGCAGCAGTTTCCACATCTCAAACCTTGAGGACAAGGTTGTTTTTAAGGGGGCGGACATGTTAGGGTCCTAACCCACACATAGGTAGATCAATATATTCGTATGTAATAAAGGTCAATATTAATAAGGCCTTTCAATAAAATAGAATAAGGCGGATGTAAGAAGACCTAATAGAAGCTTCCGCTTCTAGAAGGATCTTCCTCTAGATGCTTCTCTTGATGGACATATTTAGTATAAATAAGGGTCGAGTGTATGAAATCCCTAGCTTGGAGATTATTATAACAGAGTGTTGCTCGATTGGAGGTTTCCCCCTCGAAGAGGCTTGTGAACATTGCTTTCTGAATCAAAGTGCTATTTATGTTGTTGTTCTTATATCATTTATGTGTTATTGTGGAGATTATGTTAGATATATTACTGTTATTCTACCATTTCTAGCATTTTATTTCTGTTCTGCATATTTATTATATCTGGTATCTTGTAGATGTTAGGAGGAACACTCCTAGGAATTTGGTGAATTTCATGATCATGATTTCGAGTGGGTGGAACCCCTTTGGGAATATATTCAAATACTTTGGAATTTTTATCAATGATCCCTTGGAGATCTTGAGGAATAGATGGCTTAGATGTTTGAACATCTAGTGAGTATAGTTGTGAAATAACGCCTTGATTCCCCTTTTTCAATAATTTTGTCACGCCATTAGAGATTATCACCTTATCGGGTTTCCGTGTGATACCTCTTAACTCAATTTCTTTTCCTTCCAATGAAAATTTCATGAAAATTTCTTGAAAATTAAAATCCACTGTTCCTAATGATTATAACAATTGGATTCCTAGTACAACATCAACACCACCCATGTGTATATCAATCATTGGACTATTCATTACATATTCCTCCATAGTAAGATTGATCTTATTGTATTTTACTGAGAAATTGATAGTTCCTCCATCTGCAATCATTACTTGAAACTCTGGTGCTGGATATACAAAACAATTGAGAGCTTTGGCTAATTTATTGTGAATGGAATTATGAATACTGCCAAAATCAATTAGGACTATTACCTTTTTCTTTTTGATGTATCCTTCGATCTTGATGGTTTTAGGAGTGTTAGTTCCAGCCAATGCATTACACGATATCGTGGGAGTCAACTCTTCAGACAAAATTGTTTCTATGTTTTCATCTTGAGATGGTTCTTCTTCTTCTTCTTCTTCTTCCTCTTCATAATCTATTTAGAATAATTTCTTCTCACCACACTTATGTCCCTTACTATACTTGTTGTCAAAATTAAAGCATAAACCTTTTTCTTTTCTTTCCTCCAATTGTTGAGGTGTCAACCTTATAGGTTGAGGTGTTTTAGAAGAAGGAGCATTATTCTCTCTATAGATGTTAGGATTGGTCCTTCTAGTAGCCATAGCCATATTTTTACTTTCAACCTTTCTTTCCACCCTAAATGCATTCTCCAATAATTTGGGTTCCCAAAGGTGAACCTCATGTTGAATTTTATCTCTTAAATTTCCTATGAATACATCAATCAAGTGCTCATCTGGAATATCTGTTACCTTTATATTCAATCTTTGAAAGTTCTCAATGTGCTCAGTAACTGAACCCTTTTGCTTGAGATTTATCAATTAGCTAAAGAAGGTATTGCTCCTTGTATCCTCATAGTGTGCTATCATTTCTTCCATGAAAATTATCCAAGTGACAAGTGATTTGCGAGAACAAAGCCATCTATACCATACAAATTGATTGGGTTCTAAATATAAAGAAGCAATTCGTACCTTTTGTGTATGTGGCACATTATGTATATCAAAGAATTGCTCGTTCTGAAGTATCCATGTGATAGGGTCCTTGCCATCAAACTTCCTCATATCGATCTTAGGAACGTGGTTGGTATTCAACCCAAGGTTAGAGTTTCTCCATTCTTGATTCACCTTCCTTGTGTCCTCATCATGAATTTCATGGGATGCATTTTCACTTTCAGGTGTCCTCTTTGTTACGAAATTTTTCAATACTTCCATGATCTCCCCTTTTAAAGCGTCCATCTTAGTATTTATTGCCTCAAACTTAGCTTTTGTTGAATCCATCATCTCTTGTAGTTCATCTTTTGTTACTGTCTTCTTTTGTAAATCATTTATGTCCCTACACATTTCTTTACCTTCATCAAGAGTCCAAGTAGTATTGTCTAGAGGCTTATTTGGTGTAGAAGTTCCCTTTCTGGGTGGCATGTTGGCTAAGTATCATTTTTGAACCTTGATTTTGAAGTGGTTCTGCTAGACAATATTTCTTTTGTTGTATCTCTCAAGTTTCGGCCCTTCTAAGGTATGAAACTTTTTTTTTATAGTTCTCTGACATTTCTTCTCTACAATGCCATAGGTCTGATCAAAATTGGATGTGCCAAGTGGAATTTATGGTAACTTCCCCACAACTTGTTGATTTTTTTCCTTTCCAAGAGATCTCACTTGTATAGCATGCCCTGTACAAAATAATTGATATACGATTCTAAAACTCATACCAGAAATACTATAGACTATCCACTATCCAATGAAACTAGTCTCACTCAATTTGGATACTCTAGGAAGAAGTTATGATTGTTTTACTTGAAACACCTTTTTGAGACTAGTCAATAGGACTAGTCAGATACCCTATCTTCCAGAGGGTGTATCTACAAATGTAATATGACCCAGAAGTGAAAGGTTTTACCACAGATACCTTACAAATTTCTTTGAATACCCTCCAGATTTTAGGATCTAAAACATTACAGAAAAAATTTGATAGCGAAAATTCTACAATGACTCAGTTGAGGATGATTCCAGAACCCTATCTTGCACAGACTGTATCTCCGAATGTCCTTAGGAGCTGAAATTGTAACCCAACGTACCTTGATCCGTCTACTAAATATCCTCCAAGCCGTTCCTTTTGAAATGTTGTAGAAAAAACGTTATAGCGAAAATGCCAAGGTGTCTTAGATGCAGCAGTGAAACTCTAAGACCTTGAGCTTTGATACCATATGTTAAGAACCAAAGATCAATATAGCATAGAAAAACCTTAGAATAAGTACTCAACACCTTGAAAAAGAGAGAATTTCAGATAATAAGCCTTTTTGAGGGGGCAACCTCCTTTTACCCCACATAAATGTTCAAGTACAAGATGATTCCAAATGAAAATGTCTCCTTGGTATATATAGGAGACTGGGAGCTATAATTACAACTAATGGAATAAAGACGACATAAATAAAATAACATTACTAATGTAATATGCCCCAATTAAGGGGTAATGAGCCAATATTAGGGCTTAACAAAGCTCAATATCAATAATTAATCTTTAACATTTATATATTGACATTTCATTTAATTTTATAAATTATTCTTGAACCATGCATTTGTTTTTGGCATATTGGAATCCGATATGTAGATAGATAGATCCCATATGAAGCCAATATAATACATGGGACTTGAAAACTAAATTCAATTAAAACAAAATCTTGCCAAAATGTGTCTGCATTTGATAAAATAAATGCATCTTGTTTTTTTTTTTGAATTTTCATAGAGGACACACAATCCAAAGAGATTTCTGAAAATGAAATTGACAAATATGTTAAAGCTTGGAAACATACAAAAGTTAATACAAAGGGGAAAATTCCACTTGCAAGCTTATAGGAGATGTAATCAATTGACACTACAATGCCAATTAATGGTGATAGAGTTTTTGATCTTGTTAGACAAGATAAAATGTTACAATTGTTCAATTTTATTTTATTTTTTATGTTTAAATAGTGTAGATGTACACTATATAAAATATATTATAATTTATAGTACAAAATTGTGCATGTTGATCTGACAATTTGCTTGTTGGAACATGGTGCCCTATTTGCATGAGATGTCTTTGATGTGGTTTCACCTATAGACAACTATGAAAATGTTAAATATTATTTGATGGAGTGCATAGAAAGAAAGATGAGATTATTGGAGGATTATAGTGATAGCGATTTTATATATGAAAGAGGATCCATCATACTGAAAGGATATTTTTTTGAAGATACCCATGAAACCAAAAGTCATTTTCACTTTCAATACTATTAGCGAGATGTCATAAGCTAACAATACAATCATTTGGTATGTGTAATGTGCTTAAAGTTAATAGAGGTTCAATCAAAGAAAAAATCGAAAGTTAGAAAATGGAAAATGACAAAAGATGATTATGAATGAATAATTGAAGATGGTATTCCATTACAATGATTCTAAACAACATTCCATATTTTTTTTTTGCATCAAGTACATTTATATGTATATGTAGGATTCCATCTTGTTTGGTTTACTTTTTTGGTCCATTCGGATAAGTTGATTTTTGTTGAATTGTTGTACTAATTTAAAAGTTTTTGCACATAAAACTAGATCTCAATTGATTGTCAATTATAAATATTCAGGTCCCCATATGTCCTCTAGACCACTTAAGGGATGAGATAACATGATCTGGATTTTATAGTCATGCCCCGAATAACTAGATATTACATACAAATGTCTTACATCTAATATGCTTGTTTCAATTTTGAATGTACTTGTATGCAATTATTTGGAGTTAGAAATGGAGATCAAACATATTTTAATGTCACATATATCTCTTATTTTATATTCCAAATCATGACCTACAATGTTTGTGGGGTCAATTTTAATAGGTGCTAGAAGGTAAGTACATCTTCCTAGCCTCTTGGACATGAATAGGTGATACATATTTTTAGCATCTTGGACTTGAATAGGTACTAGAAGGTAAGTACATATGCTTAGCCTGTGTCAAAATGAATAGATGCTAGAAGGTAAGTACATCTGTTTAGCCTCTTGGACATGTTAATTTTCCTCACTTCATGGAGTCCCAATGCATTATCACTTTATGAATGTCTCTCATATCAGATGCTAAGGGAAAGGATTTTCCATAATTTTCACTTCATCTCCTTCTCTCTCATCTGAACATACGAAATTTGAAAGGGAAAATTAAAAATCCACAAGAAGAAAAACAAATGGAAAAATGAAAAGCATAGTTAATGGGAAAACATATTAATAGAAATCCTCTCTTCCCCCTTTGGAGTTTTACAGCCATTTGGCTCTATTCTCATATCCCAACAAACCAATGCTCCTCTTTGCTCTTCCCTACTCTCGTAATCATTCTACCTATTCTCTGTATTATTATGTCTCCTGGATGTTAGAATTCATATTCATTTAATGTTGATTTTGATAATTAAATTTTATGTCACACGCTCCCATCACCATCGCTTTCATTTTGAATGAAACAAGAAATGCATTCCAAGTACACCACAGGACCAAAAGTTCCTTATAATTATGCATAAAGACAAGAAATGTACTTAGGCATTGTGTTATAAAGTTGTAACTTGTAAATGTGATTTTAATATTTATTACGAATCTAGAATCTAGATATTAAATGATTAGAGAGCTATTTTATGTTATAATATTTGTAACGTTGTATATTGTAACTTAGAATTGGAGAATATATGTTGTAATCTTTGTAAGTCCCATGAAGGCAAGGTGCATTCTTTGAGAAAAGTTCACTAGGTGATGAAACTACAGCCATGTCTTGTAGCAATTGGTTGAAGTTGCAATGATGTCGTAAACTATAAAATTTTCAATATATGAAATTGTGTAATGCATATACATTCAAATTATAAATTAATTTTCTACATTTTCATGTTCATTGTTACATGTCAAGTGAGCCACGATTGGTTTGAGATGATTTTATGATGACTTCTTGCTTAAATCTTTATGTCACTTTATATTTTTTTATATTACTTGTAGAACTTGCAAGAAATATCTTTTGTACCATGCCATTTTTATTGAAACTAGGATCTAGTGCAATATTTTAATTGTTTATAGTGTTTATAGGATTCATTCTATTGTAGTAGAATACATAACATCTTTAAATGCCCATACTACTCAAACTACTTGTGATACTTTTCCATCAAGTGAAGAAGTCAAGGCATGAAGAAGTGCAACAATGGATTCTACAACAAGGTTTATAAATATAAGATTCATACAATCAAGTTAGCAATCACAATAAAATTATATGTAGTTTCAAGGTTAATATAGAATATGATTCTATTGAATCCATGCACTTGATCCTTTTATTAGATTATATGTAGTTATTGGGAACTATAAATTGTATACTTGTGTTGTTTGGGTTATGATTTTAATCATTAACAGGTATTTCAATATTTCCAATTGCCACCATAATTGATTTGGAACTAAAGACAATTCGATAAAACCTAGGACACTATAGGATAACACATTGGAGTGAACAACATCTTGTATAATTTGAAAATACAATTAATGCACATCTTGCATTGAACAATCTCCTGCATAGTTTAAAATGGTGTTATGTGATTGATGACACATAAACGATAAAAGTTACTTCAAATAGTCTAGAGTTTAGACCCAATTATAAATGATGAATATTAATCATACTAACACCTTATGAAGAACATTGACACAATTGAACAACTCAATAGAATTTTATGAATATTCCAACCTTAGCACACACATTCTATTCCCCATTCTATTCCTTTGTAAGCCTTATATACCTTAGTTTACTTTGCTTACTCATTTTATACCTTAGTTTATTTTTCTTACTCATTATATGCCTTAGTTTAGAGTTTTAGAACTTTTAATTTTTCATTTCTTACCGGGACAGTAGAGAAAGTTGTTGGACTTGGGTAGAGAAATATTTATATGGAAAACGTACTAAAATAGAGTTATTAGTTATTTTTTTTCTTCAAGTAAATAGACTCAAGAAAATGAGTACGATATCAAAGTATGAATTATGAGGTATAATACCATGTGCCAAAGGAGAGGCTTGTGAGATAATCAATAACACTTAAAAAAATATTGGTCATTGGTTATATGTATGAGTTTATTAAATAATAAAATGAAAAACTTTTAACTTAAACCATTAGAACAATTACATAGACTAGATTTGATATCGAGTGTGTATCATTATTAATGAATTAACATATACATCAAATCCAAAAACTAAGAATGATGTCACTGTAGTTAATAGTTCAAAACCTAGTAATTGTATTCTATTAATGAATTAACATATACATCAAATCCAAAAACCAAGAATGATGTCATTATAGTTAGTAGTTCAAAACCTTGTAGTTAGTAGTTCAAAACCTAATGAGGAAAAATTCCATACAATGAGCTAATGAGATATTCAATAAGAATTTGACTTGATAAGTAATAATGAAATTCCAATCTACAAAGAGTGGCTAAATGAGCTAAAGAGATACTAAGAAATATCTTGATAAATAATAATGAGATTCCAACGAAATGGGGGTATTAGCACAAAAATCCCATGATAGGTTTCATCAAACACAATAATAGATTCTTTGAGAAAATTTTTGTATCCCTTAGATTCACTAAAACAAATATAGAAGCAGTTTCACCAGACTGTAAAAGAGTTTAAATGCCAAAAAAAATATGAAAGTCGTTGCTTGATTCACGCTCAATTCGTTGCAACTCATTTGTCACTACATGGTCAATAGCAAAGAACTATTAATATTGCCATTATCATTTGTCCAGGAAGATTATACCGAATCGAGCAGATCAAAGGAAAGGAAATTCCATGCAGAAATTTGGTTATGCTTGTATCAGGAGTACAATTATTGTTTTTCAATTTTGTTTTTGTCTTTTATAAATTTAGAGTAACTATACAATCTCATATTTGAAGGATCTATGGAAGTCTATCTTTGAATTAGATAATCATTCAATTAAAATAGCATAACAACATAGTAAATAATTAAATCACAATATAATAGAATTAGGCTTACAATTCATGCATAAAGAAAAAAGAAATTATTATTGAGGTAGTTTCATAAAAGGGTTGCATTCAATTCTGATCATAGCTGCTCATAAGTGAAAGCTTACAATAATTTATTTAGAAAACTATTCATACATTTTGCATGTGTTATTTAGTTAGACAATCTATATCTAAACACTAACGTACAGAAAAGAAAACTGCAAATAAATTACATCATGTAAGATTGACAAGCTACATCAATTACCAACCATATTCTGTAATCACTCTTTTAAAAGAATGTTAGTTATTAATTCAATTGTTTTTATGATTTGCAGGTGCACAATAGAAGGTTTGCAATAGGATTATCACACGATATGCATCTCCTAATACTTGAAAGGCGCAATTCTTAGACAAAGACAAAATTGAAAATTCTTGAGTTCACAGGAGGCAACTTTCGAGCTTGATTTCTGAGCACACTCTGAAGAATTTCACAAAAGCACGGATAACCCACTTACAGAGGTGTGTTTACTTCAATCGTGAGCTATTTTCTCCAAACGTGAATTGTCTGAGAGATATGCTCAATCTTCTGAAACAAATTTTCTCAGAAATTTGTAACATCCAGTTTCTAAATCTTTCATCTATCTGTATGGTTATGCTCAGGAAGGATATTATTGGGCACATAGTTTCGTATCTAGAAGGATCATTATGCTATCATAGTGGATCCTTGAGAACCAAGAAGTAGGGGGTGAATGCTCAGGCAAGGAAAATCTTATGCTATCATAGTGGATCCTTGAAAAAGTTTTCGATACCCTTAGGTGAGAAGCCATATTCAATTTGTGTCCACGGTTGTCAGAGTTAGAAGACTGGTGGAAAGCCTTGAAATATCTATTTTGTAATCAATATGAGTGCTACCACTCATATTTGACTGTGAATGAAGTATACAATTCAGTGTTGATTTCTTTTATGTTCTAGATAAGTGTGTGTTGTATGGTTATGCACTATTGTTAATTTCATGCTAATACATGCTTATTTAAAACTATGTTAAGTTATCTTTTCATGGTTAGTCAGAAGTAGATCAAGATTGAGATTTGAATTCAAGTAGACCTGTATGTGATTTCTGATAACTGTTTAGCAGCTTAATTGCATGCATGTTTTTGTTCTAATTGTTGTTGCATCACCAGAACTATTTTCGCGATACAATAGTATATATGATCTTGAATTCGATTGATATTAATTGATCTAAGTATGTGCTGATGTGAATCTGATAACTATTTATTTGTTTAATTGTATATGCATATGTATTTCAATGGCTGTAAAACATATGAACTGTTTCTATGATTTACTGGCTCACCTTTATATTATATTCAAATCCAGTCCTTTCATTTTTCTCTTGGTTGAGAGTGGGACTGTTCCCTCTCTTAATCGAGATAGATTAGATTGTTTTTCTATTGTTTGCATATTAACTTAAGTTGCATTTGCATCTAGCAAATCTTAATTAAAAGTCTTGGGAAAGCATCGGTGTCTTAGCTGAGCCCTTTATTTCAACTCATTTGAAAGACTGCCTCTTTCAAGTGGTTACAAAAGGGAAAATATCTCCTTTTACATGTTAGCACTAGCAATTAATATCATATACAACAAGTAAAAGTTAGTGTTAGAATTAGATTTATGCATTTATATTAGTTTATATGAGATTAACTTTTAATTTAGGCTAATTTTAGGTAAGGGTAATTGGATCCATTTAACCAATTGGAATCACCATCCAAAAAGGATAAGGGTCTAATTGGGGCCCTAACCGGGTGATTTCCTTAATGTTGATCATAGTCAATTTTGGCCATCAACAAGCCCCTCCCAATAGAATGGGAGTGATTGCAAGGCCCACATATACAAGAGGAAATCCATGCCAGAAAGTCAACACCAAACCCAAATTTGGTCAGAACTATGAAGAGGAAGTTGTGCCTAACCTTGTAAAAGGAATTGGCCATATCTAGCTTGATGGCCATCCCCTTATCACCTAGTTCCTTACTGGAATGAATGGTTTCTTTGACTAGAAGAATGTTATCTATTATTTGTCATTTTTCTACAAGGTCTCCTTGATTGGGGGATATTAATTTGTTTATATGAGGCTTAAGTATGATTGCGATAATTTTTGAAATGATTTTACATGAGACATTATAAAGAGAGATAGGTCTAAATCTGGCAAAGGATGATGGATTTGACTCCTTGGGGATGAGTGCCAGAAATGAGGATTTAATACTACCACCCATTTTGGTTGATTTATGGACATATTGAACTATTCGAATCATATCCATTTTGACTATGTTCCAACAATGAAGACAAAAATGCACAGCGAACTCATCTAGACCCAGATCCTTATTTGGATTCATGTTCAAGTGCCCCCAATACTTCTACTTAGCGATCGGTTGAATTAAAGACTCATTGTCTTCTCGTGAGATGAGTGTAGGAATGTTATGGATGAGACTCTCCCAGGATTCAATATCTCCTTCTCCTTCTTATGTATAGATATTCTCAAAGTTCTCCTTGGCTGCTAATTTGAGTTGATTTTAACCTTTGCAAGTAATATCATCGACTCCTTTGATTTCATCAAATTTGTTTCCCATAGCTTTGGATTTCCTATGGAAAAACTTTGTGTTATGATCTCCTACTTGAAGCCATATGCTTCTTGACTTAATTATCCATGTTTCCTCTTTAGTCCACATAATTTTATGATATTCATTAAACGTTTGTTTCTCATCAAGAAGGAGGAAGGGGGATATGGGGGAAGTCTCCAACTTGATTCTGGTTCCATCTAGTTTTTTCCTTATCCCCTGAATTGCTTGTTTCTCAAATCAGTCCTTGAGATAAACCCATTCCAAGAGAGCCAATTTTATTGTCTTAATTTTTTGTTTCTTAATGAAGACTGGAGACCCCTTAATCCAAGAGTTCTAGGAAGAGGAGACTAGGTCCAAGAAGGAGGGATCAAAGGCCTACAGGGGGTTAAAACGAAAGGGAATAGGACCCATAGAAATAGGGGGAAAAGGGACAAGGAGATGGGGTGATGATCAAAACTAAACCAAGGAAGGATATAGGAGGAGGGGAGCAACTAGTCCTCTAATAAGAAACCACATGTGAGAAATTGGTCAAGTATTATAGCTATGTGCCATGGTCCATGCCTTTTATTATACCAAGTGAATCTGCCCGAGGTGGGTTTAATGTCCACCGGATCCAAATCCGAGATTAGTTCTTTGATATGTTCTCGAGAATAATCCCTCACTATAGTCACCCTCATTTCTCTAAAGCATGGAGGGTGGTATTGAAGTCTTCAAAAAAGATGTAAGGAACCAAGTTTGCTTGATCGCATAGAGCCAAAAGATAATTCCAACATTGTATTTTATCATGATAGACATAGGGCATATAAGTATTGTAAATAGAATAATACTAACCTGAGGACAGATGAGTAAGTGTCATCTAAATCCAATTTCAAGGGAACGACCAGTCTAGGAGGGGTTCCATAGAGTGCATATCCCTCTATATGCACCTCTAGATATGACTACAAAACATGTACCTATTCTCCAAAAACATTGAGCATCCTACAGGTCTACCAAGTCTTGCAATTTTTTATCCTGGAGTAGAAGAACTAGGGGATATTTTGATCGAAACAAACTTCTTAGCAAGGATTTCTTATGATTACTACCTAGTCCTCTACAATTCCACGAAGTTAGCTTCATCATTTAGAAGAGGATTTGGATGCTCCTCACTTAGGAGGATTTGATCCACTCTCATTCCTTAAAATGCACAATTCTTTTTTGGTGTTCCCATCTAGGGTGCTATGTTTTCCCAAATCAATGTCTTTTTTAGCTACTGTTTCTCTTCTCTGATTGTTAGTTGGCCTTCCATGTTTCTTTGCAATGGGTATGTTTGTGGGATATTGAACTGATTCACATTCAAAACTAAATTTAAGTTCCCATTGTTTAGGGTACTCACGGGTAGAAGGAGGGGGAGTCAAAGAAATAATCAGTTGATCCATTGGGTCACTAGGGATAGGTTGAGGATGATGGGGTTGGTCCTCTTCAGAAGTTTTATCTGGAATATACAATTTTTCATATTGATTTCTGGTTCGAATATTAGCACGTCGATTTCCTATCGATGAAGAAGCCAATGTATCCTAAGACTTTGGATTGGAGGTAGCTCCCTCTTGTGACAAATATTTTCTATATTGGGTGGTCTTCTCTTAATGAATTGATTTCCTGGTCACTTGTTTCTTTCAGCATGTTTTTTTTCCATTTCTCTTCTGGTTCTCCTTCTGGTTGGACCACCAAAGCTTTGGGACATCTTTTAGAAAAATTTCCATATTCGAGGTAGCTCTTTCATTTGAAAGGAAATTGATCGTTGTTGGATAGATAATTTTGGGAAAATAACAGTGAGAAGAGATGAGTTAGAGGGAAAATGTACAGGATCAAGAAGATAAAGAAGATAAAGAAGAAGAGAGAATAAAGAGGAGAAGACGGGGGACAAGAAATAACAACTAGCATGAAGTATGGGAAAACCAGTCGAGCATGAGATGTATCCAAGTCATAATGAGTTGTCACCAGTATGAGATGTATCCAACTCATTATGAGCTAGACAACAAACTTTAAGAAAATGCATGGAATATGAAAAATACCCACGAATTTGGAGAAGAGTATGATTCAAGAACATATGAGAGGATTCTTAGTTTTTGGTTGTTGTTGTAGGATATTGTATATGTACAGAAGATATCAATGTAAGAAGAGTATTTTGTGTATTGAACATCCATTGTAGCATAGAGCGGAAGAAGAATTCCATAAATATAATAAAGAAGTGAATCTTTTGTGGACGTAGCCCAGGAGGGGATGGACCATGTTAACTTTGTCTCTAATTGTGTTGTTGAGTGATTATTCATGTTTGTATTGTGATAATTCTTGAATTTAATATGGTTGAATGTTCATCTTTACTGTTATTGTTGATATATTAATGCACAGTAGCCTTAACTGTATTATTTAATACCAATTGGTGTGAATATGGACTGATATGCATAAATAGTTAAGTAATGAGGAAAGATTAACTAGGATCTAGTGTGTGAAAGGATTTTGTAGGTATGATAGAGTGTGTCTCCCTTTTTTCCCTCACCATTGTTGTAACGTACCCAGCCACCCACAAGCTAGGATATGCCACTTAATCCGAGTGCAAAACACCCAGCCACCAGCAAGCGAGGCACACTATAGTCCAAGGACTCAGTTCTTCGATCTTATCTAAAAAATAAAAGGATTGTTCAACAATGTTAGAGGCGTGAAAATCACATGCATAAGACACGATCCATGCTACATCATAAGAAGTAAACAATGTGTCATGCACAACTAATAACCAACAGATAGACACATTAAATACATATCTCAAAGTTAATTAAATACACAATGGAAATAACATTACACAAAAAACACAAAGAGCACTTATATTTCAAGTAACATTCACCATTTGACTGCATACCAAAGATGTTCCTCCCAACCATAGAAATTTTTGTTCTTTTACTCTGAAAAACAGGTCATCCTCAACCTAGGGCTATGAATCCACAAGGATGGGTCCTAGGTCAGGTCTAAACACATAACAATTGGCTAAATAGCTCTCAGGTTTCCCAACCTCACAGCAAAACCTGAATTTCCAACTCTCTTTCCCCCTCAGCCTGCACCACCCAAAGAAACAAACACCCTTCTCTACCATGCAGTCCCTCAAGCTATCACATTTCTCTCTAGGGCTCTAGTGCTACTGGTCAGAAAATATCCCTACTAGAAACTCCAAGGTTTCTCAACTATGGACAGTTCTATCCGAACTACCAACAACCTCACAACTAACATGCCTCTTAGCACTCAAGCTATCACAAAAATTTCAACACTCACAAAAATCCAAAGTACACCGACTCTCTTCTACCCAACCTACACAACCCAAGATAATGGACCCCCTCTTATGCCATGCAATACCTCAGGCTGTCCATCTCCTTCCAAGGCTCCAGTTCTTTTGGTTAATAATCTCCCTGTTGGGACTCTCTGGACTCGCAGTTGTGGAAAGTTCTATTTGAACTGCCATCAATCTCATGCACATAGGAATACCTTCCCTTTTGAAACTATCAATACAATATTAAAACCATTCAGAAATGGGTCTCCTATTCCTTCCATTTGATTCCATGCTAAGCCCAAGAACACACGAACTATAAATAGTGAGTGAAGAGGAAGAAGAACAAGGGAGAAAGGGGAAGATTATGAACTAGAGGAAGAACGTCCAAACAGAGGAAGAGAGACCACCAACTTCACCCAAAGCCACCCTCATGCAGCCAGTCGTATCCACGCTTAGACCAAGAGAATATGAATTCATCAAGAATGAGTCTCCTAAAGATGAAAAAGTGAGAAGGGTGTACAATGAATGAATAAGAACAAATGAACCCCTAAACAAACCAAAGATGAGTTTATATAATTACTTGGAAATCAAGAACCACATGGCCTACCCCAAGAAGCTCGTGTAACCTTTTTTATCCATAAAATCAATTATGGTTAAATAAAAATAATAATAAAAAGACTTAGCCCCTCAAGCACCCTTTCTCGTGGAATCATATCCCCCTATCTTTTTTTTCCTTGTTCGTCTTGCAACCAGCGGTGTATTTTTTATTAATGTATATGAAGTATTACATTTCCTATGCACTCTGGCCCCTTTTTGAATTTACCATATCACCATCCTAAGTCATAATTACATAATACATTCTAGTTCATAAGGGTTAAAACTGAGATGTTACATCCCCCTCCCCTTATTTTGGAACTATCCTCAGTGAACAACACCATTCCAATGTTAATAAAATTACAAAACCAGGCCCTCTGGCCTTAATCCACACAGAAAATCCAGCCCAATTTTATATACATAGGCACTTTGGCCTAAAATTAAACACATATCCATAGGCATTCCAACATAAAACATGTATAATGATCTTCAGAATCTATATTTCTGGCAACAGTACCAGCCAACAATCTCTCCTTCCCCCTCAGCCCTATACAACCCAAAGAAATGAACCTGTTTCTCTGCCATGTAGTCCCTCAAGTTGTTCCACTTCTTTCTAGGGCTCCAGTGCACTCACCCGGGAAGTTTCAAAGTCACGGCTTCGAGAATTCTAGATTCAACAAGTCCATTGGACTTTCTTCATTCCATTCCTTCATCATTAAGCTCAATTTCCTTATGTTGTTCTTTTTCACTAGATTCCAACTTCAATATCCAACATCTCATATGTATTATAAAAATCCAGTTATCATGAGATATTATTATAATAATTTCAATCATAAATGTCAAATATGTTTTATACATGAAAACAAATTTTCCAAGCATGATCTTTCTGCTCATAATGTTTGTCTATGTAGATGTAGATATAAATATTCCTTATGGGCTTACATACCTACCATATTCAAGGCCATCCTACCTACAATTTCCTTGATTTACATTCAGCCAAAACAATTGTCAGTAATTAATAAAATATAATTCTCAAAACTTTTTTATATAGGAAAAAAAACTTCTATACATGAGCTTCTGCTCATAATAACTTGTCTCTTGCAGTAATAGGCACTGGTAATCTTTATGGACTTGAAACACTGCCATATTCAAGACCCTTTCTTCCTGCAATTTCAATAATTTACACTTAGCCAAACAAACTGTCAGTATAGCCCATACAAGATATATATATTTTCATGGTAACATTTCAAAACAAATTCACAAAGTGACCTTATAATTGTTTACAACTACAATTCAATCACTTCCATTACTCCAACTATCAATTGGAATGAACTCATCATTACCTACACATGTATTATCAACCAATATTTGCTTTCTTCTATCCAAAAATATTTTTATTACTTTGTCTCCCACAACAGAGCTTTTCTGTAATTTATCATTATGTATTTTCAACACCGCAGGATTTTCATAATGCAACAATTAATCACTAAATAAAATAGCAATCAATGTGCCAATACCCATGGCCACATCTATACAATGCATCCATGCATTGGCTACGGGATACAACATAAATATGTCATGCATTCCACCATGATGAGTTGGAAGGTCTGGCCAATGACTCAACACATCATCCACACATTTCCTACTACTTGCCTAACTATTTGGATACCTTCCTTTTCCACCCAAACACAACACCAAGAATATAATCCTTAAGTGCTCTTCAGTGTTGGCAAAGAGGTTTCAGTCCAAACATCAGATATGTAGTCGATACCATTGAGCACTCATATAGCGCTATAGCCTTTCCATATCCAACCATATTATGGTCTCATACATGAGTAGATTTATGGATATTCATCACTATAGAAGGAGTATGTCTCCTGAATTAACATGATTATGATCCCATAACTAGTCATAACATAATATGCAACCAACATTTTATCTAAATGCATTCTCGCATCAACAACATTTGCATACTCTATGCCTTTGTCCATCACATATCGATTTAAATATTGAAAATTAGTTGACGAAATTCTTACCTCAATCCCCTTCAACATGTATGCATCAACAAAAAATAAATGCATACCTTCCTGTTTGTTATCAACCTACTTGTTGTTATCTAACCGAATGATATTTGTAGAAGCTCACAAACTTCCTCCTTCATCATTTTGATCACCATTCCTACCACCCTCATTGGTCTTCACCTAGATGGAAATCATAAACAACAACAACATCCACATCGTTAACCCTGTTGTATCATTTTTCATGAACACATAATCCATCATTAGTCATAATCAAACATTATCTCATAATAATAGACTAATCTTAGTTCACAAGCATGTTATATGCATATCCAAGCATGTACATATGAAAAATTACACATCCATATGCACCAAGAATTCATTGTCAGCATGCCTACGAATGCATATGCAATTTAACTTCATTGTATGCCTCATGCAATCTAGTGCATTTATGTTTTAATTCACTTATTTATTTATCTATTTCTCTTGTTGTTGGTTGTCCTTGAACTCCTTTAGATCTTTGTTGCCTTGCGTGCTCCCATTCTTCTCATCTTTACTATTGTTCCTTGGTCTAATCACTTTCCAGTCACGTTCCACTTGGCCATTCTTTCCCACTTAATACCATTCCCCAATGGAAGTCTATTTTCATTTAGTGACACTTTTCAAGTGAGAGAGAATTCCAATTTCTCTGCATTGGCATCCTTCTTCCACTGCGAACTATGATTGGATATACGAGCTGAAGGTTATGGATTCCTGAAAAAAAACCACTTTCAACCCTTTTCTCTTGTTTTACAACAAGATTTTGTTGGAAAATTCCACAACCCCCTTTAAACTGGTACAAAATCCAAATTCTGCACAGGTGCTTCCTTCAATCCAATACGGGGAATAAAAAATTGGGTATTACATTTACCTCCCCCTTATTTTGAAATTTTCCTCAGTGCATATACAAAAGAGGGAAATCAAAGTTTCAAAAGTTTTCAAAAATTTGTGGGTACTCTTCCCGCGTGGCATCTTCATTCTCCCAAGTAGAATATCCGATACCTTAGCAGGTCTAATAAACCTTTACCAATACTATGGCTTGAGTCTCGAGGACCTTCACCTTATTTCCCAATATGTGCACTGGATGGACCTAAAAGTATCCTTTTGTATCCACCCGAATCAAGTTCCAATCAATAACATGGTTAGGATCATGCACATACTTTTTCAACAAAGAGACATGAAATACATTACGTACATTCATAGAAGCAGGAAATGAAAGAATGTATCCAATTTTCCCTATTTTGTCCAATTTCTCAAATGGACCATAAAATATGGTTGTTATATTTGTATAGCTTCCCAAATTCAATGAGCTCTTCTTGCGCTTCATTTTCAAAAGTACATGCTCTCCCACTTTAAATTATCTAGTTGTCCTACTCTTATCTACATAAAAAAAATTCTATCTTATGTTTCCTTCAAATTTTGTTTAATTTTATCCATTTTTTCTTCAATATCCTTGAGCATTTCTGGCCCAAGAACTACTATCTCTGTTATGTTGTCTCAAATCACCGGAGTATTGAATTTTCTACCATAAAAATATTCAAATGAACTCATCTTCAATTAATATTGATACCCAATATTGTAGGTAAACTCAACCAAATGTAAGTAATCTTCCAACTTAGATGGATTATCCATCACATATACATTCTTAACTTGTCTTCAATAACTTGGTTGATTAAATATATCTTCCCATATGACCGTGGATGGTATGTTGTGCTAAAATTCATATTTTTACCAAATCTCTTAAATAATCCCATCCAAAAGTTTGAAGTAACTTTGTAACTCTATTTGAAACAATTGCCTTAGGTATTCCATGAAACTTAGCAATTTCCCGCATATAAATATCTACAATATTAGCTATTGTATGAGTAATATTTACGAGAATACAATGAGAATACTTTGTCAATTTATCCACCACTACCATTATTGGATCATATTTTCTTCTTGTCCTGGGAAATTTGGTGATAAAATCAATGATTACTAGTTTGCATTTCCTCTTTGGAATTGGAAAACGTAGTAGCAAACCCACTCGGTTTTTGTGCTTATATTTCACTCTATGACATTTCATACATCTGGAATTGTAATCTACAACATCCTTCTTCATTCTTGGCCAAAATTATTGGATTCTTATTGTTGAAATTGTTTTCTGGTAAACAAGATGCCTGACATATTAAAACTTGTGCATTTTGTTTAATACCAAATTCTCAAATTCTTTGGAATTAGGACTGTAAATTCTGATTTTATGCATAAGTACCCCATATTTTCACATCTTATACTCTTTAAATATACATTGCACATTTTAATTTTGTAAACTTTCTTTTACCTGTAGGTAATGTTGGTATGTAACAACAACATCTAAAATTTGACTCTTTAAATCTAAACTATGCATACTAATGGCTATAACATGCAAAATATGTACCATTATGATGAGTGCATTAACAACTTTATTTTATTTTCCTTTGATGTGATTGATGTCAAAGTCATACTCACTTAAAAATTCCAACCATCTTGTCTTATTGGAATTTAAAGTTGGTTGCTCAAAAAGATATTTTAGAACACTGTGCTATGTCCTTAATTCAAATTTCTTTCCCATGAGATAATGCCTCCACATATTCACTCCATTAATTATGGAAGAAATTTATAAATCATGTGTGTCATGATTCTTCTCATATTCTTTGATATTTCTATACTCATAACTAATGACATGTCCATTTTGAGTGAGGACTCCACCCAATCCTTCTTTGCATGCATATGTGCATACCAAAAAATTCTCATTTGGATCAACAATATTCAAAATAGGTGCACTAGTAAGTAACTCCTTCAATAAATTAAAATTGTCTTCACACTCTATTGTACATTTGAATTTAATTACCTTCTTTTGTAAAGAAGTGATGGGATGAGAAATTTTAGAGAATCTTGTTATAAACCTCTTGTGGTATTTGGCTAATCCCATAAAATATCTGACTTTTGAAACATTCCTTGGTGTCGACCATCCTTTGATGGATTCAATCTTCATTCAATCATTTCTATTCCTCCTTCTAAAATATCGTTCTCCAAATAGAATATCTTCTCTTGGTAAAAAGAGAACTTGATTAGCTTGGCATACGGTTGATGTTCCCTTGTCACTTGTATTACTAACCTCAATTGATGCCCACATTTGTCTTCTAACTTGGAATATATAATTATGTTATCCAAGAACACAATGAGAAACTTATCTAAATAATTTATGAATATAAAATTTATTAAGAGCATAAAGATAGTTGGTGCATTGATCAATCCAAATGGCACCACTACAAATTGATAATGTCCATACCTGGTTCTAAAAGTTGTCTTACTTATGTCTTCTTCCTTGATTCTCAGTTGGTGATATCCTAATCACAAGTCTATCTTTGAAAATATCTTTTCTCCTCTAAGATGGTAAAAAAGGTCATCAATTTTGGATAGAGGGTATTTTATCTTCACCATGGATTTATTCAATTGTTTAAAGTCAATACATAGCCTCAATGTTCCATATTTATTTTTTGCAAAGAGTACTAGTGCTCCCCAAAGTGAAACACTTGGGAATATGTACCCTTTCTTCAACAATTCTTCGAGCTACATTTTCAATTATTTTAATGCTGGTGTACTCATTATGTAAGGATTATTTGACACTAGGGTAGCTCATGTTACTAAATCAATATAGAAATCTATATCCCTCTATGGTGGAAATCCTTGTATTTCATTGAAAACATCTTCAAACTCTTGCAATACTAAAAAATCTTCAAGACTTAGATATTTTTGGATCCTCCACATGGGATGCATACAATTGAAATCCTTTCTTGAAACATATCTTCAACTGTAAGGTTAAAATCTCCTTAATAGAAATGGTTCTTGGAATTATGTTCATAGTGCTCTATTATCCTTCTTCATCAAGACATGTAAATGTATTGTTATGGAGATATAGAACAACATGATGCTTTCCAAATAATCCATTACTATTAGGATATCATAAGATCCTAATGGTATGAAATTCATATTAGTATTCACTCCATTCTGGTTTATTGGACAACATTTGATGGTCTCATTGATCTTTCTTTTGGTTTCAGTGAATAGATGAACCGACCATGATTTTTCAAGCTTACTTTTCTTCAGATGGAATCCACCCACTACTTTAGTATCAATGTAAATATGGATTTATCCTAAATCGATTAAAATAACAATGGGTTGATTTATGATATTACCTTCCACATCAATAATATGGGACTAGTGTTATGCTTGTCGATCTTCCAGGGATGTATATATACTTGGAATATTTATACCCATGTATTCTACTATTGTATCCTCTTGGATGTTGTGTAATGTCATAATATTTTGTTCTCTATGAGGACAATCCTTGTACACAGGATTGTCTTTACCTCCCCAACATTTGATTGGTGGTGTTCCCCTTTTTCCCAAGGATTCTTCCCTCTTGGATTGATTTTTACCAATATGGTCTTGTTGATTTGTGCGAGGACTATTTATATTGAAAGGAGGTTTAAATACCTTCCTTCCTTGATTAGATTTCTCCTTGTTCTTATCCTTCCAAAATTTCTGCAAATATTTGCCTACCCTTGCCTCACTCATACAAGTACTTATATTTTCTGATGGTATTTGTCAAAGTTTTTGGTTTATCATATTGAATCTTATCTTTATAAAAATATGGTAGTCCACTCAGAATCGTATGTATCCTCACATTTTCATCCTTTATAAACTCCACACACTTCAATAATTTAAAGAACACATTTTCATATTCCCCCATGGTCATGCTCCCTAATGTGAGTTCAAAGAACTCTTTCATATTCTTGTCATAATAGTGCTTTAAAAGACACTCCTACTAAAAATATTTATTGAACTCCCTCCAAGTAATCCTAATCTCATTATTGTGCTCAACTTGATTCAATTGATCCCACCACATAACAACATTTCCATGTAAATGTTATGTGACAATATTGGCTTCTATATTAGATGAGTAGTTTTGAAAATGAAAATACTTCCTAATTCCAAGCAAGTAGGATTTAACATCATGTTCCCTTTCTCTTTCACCATCAAATGATGATGGTTTAAGATTTTTGAGCTCTCCTTTTAAACTTTCCAACTCATATCTTCTTCTTTGGTGCCTAACAAAAGGCAGTTTTGGACTATTCCTTGAATCTTTAAACACATAAAACTTCTTGTTTGAGTAATGAGGTAACTAATGTCTATGAGTTCCGTTATCACTTATTGAGTGTTTATGTATTATGTAGTTATCTCTTCTTTCATAATGTTTTCCTTCTTCCTCATGTCTTGAGCTTGATCCAATCTTCACTTCATATGCAATTGATTTAGGCTTTGCATCACTTGAGAATTTATTTGATTCCCCTCCACCTTTTCTCTCATTATATTCTTATTTTAATATCTATAATTATGAACTCCCATTCTCAAACTTCTCATATTCTCTAAAAATTTAGTTGGTTTCACTTCGCTCCTATGTCCATTAGATTATGTTTCAACATTACCCACATTGATATTTTGGCCTTTGGCTTCTATCTCATAAATGTAGTCCTTTTTTCATCATCCATGTCTATAATATGAAATATTGATCTTGAATTGATATTATTATACCTATAATTCTATAAAATGTGCAAGCAATCATTCTGTTAGATTTTTTGATATTATAATTTTTTTTTTATTACTGCTACAAGTCCTTTTTCTTTTGAATTCATGAAGAGTTATATCACACTTATCCAAATTATAATCTTTCAATATTATTCTCCTCTAAATCATATTTCCAATGATTATTCTTATGCCTCAATCTGATCTCTAAGATGAAATATATGGCTTCCTAAAAATTCCTTTTTCACCCAATTTGTGCATTTTTTTCACTGCTGCAATTTCACTAGAAGTCCAACTTCTATCAACTCCAAAAGAAAATCCATCTAAAAACAAGAAAATGTTTGTATCAAGAGTTGGTAATAATAATGATGGTGAACACACACAAACCTTAATATTATCCATCTATTACTCCAATAATATTCTACAACAATTTGGAATTTTCAACTTTGTCCTTTTTACGAATTTTCTAGACTTGGATGTTTTGGAAAAACTAGATATCTCCCAATCTCTGAACTGATGGAAAAACTCCACTAAAATAAAGTTGTCTATTTTGATGATTATATAAAATTGTGAGTAAATCAAATTTTCCATTTTTGTAATCGGGGGTCAATTTTACTCCTCTGAAAATCCCAAAAATCCCGAAAAAAGTGGCCTGGAATAGTGGATTTCGGTCTATTTCAACATCCCCATTCCAAACCCATTAGATTTTATCCAATTCCTTCATTGGTTATTTTCATTTCTTATTTTTATAATCTCTTCAAAAAATTCAATTTAGTCTCGATCCCAGTCACTGAACTAGACTTAGATCTTTAAAAAGAATTATTTTGAGATTTCTCGAATATTCAAGAAGAAATGGCCAGTGGTCCTCATTGGCACTTTTTTAGATCTCCTCACTACGTTTTATTTTTATTTTTTTATCTCAATATGGGTTATTCTACTCTAGTTATGGCCAAAATAAGAAAATGACTCAAGACTTTGATTTTTTTTTAAACATGGGCAATGCTTTGCATATGTGGCATCTGTTGACATGGATGTTGATGTGGCACCATGGGTGCACATGGAACCATGGGGGGATTCCTTGTCACTCCTCCAACAAACCTATCCTTCCCCATAATCCCCTTCCACCTTTAACTTTCTTCCTCTTTAACCTTTATGCTTCAATGTGTAAATAATAAAAATTTATTACAATCAGACCCCACCATAATGGTTGCCACATGGAACCACCATAGTCTCCCATGCCATCGATGGGTGCCATATACAATGCCATACCTCCACCCAATGCTCCTACATTGGTCGCAGTGATGGATAGGTCCCATCTCACACCTTTACCTCCAACATGAAACATACACGCTACAAATATAATGGCGGAGGATGATCAGAGCGATCAACGACTGGTGGTTTATTTCAAAGCTCAAAGAAATCGAGAGTGAACTGGTGCACCAACCTATGAAATTGACATACCACCCATGGTATATGTGTCACACTCTTATCCATTTCAGAGGATTAAAAAACTTTTTAAAATTGCTCACTCCAACCTCTGAAACCACGAATGGTATTTTTCTACCCATGTGGCCCATCACCCTTCCATGGTGGTCTACCACCCCGTCACCATGGCCTTCCACAATGAAACTATCCTACCACCATGGAATTCCACATCACCACTTCCATGTCACCCTCCATGTGGCCTCCATGTCACGATGATTCCATCGTATGAAATAATTCCCAATTTTTTCCAATATTCCCAAAAAGCATAATTTTAATAAACAATGTTCAAGTGCCTAGGTACTGTCTGAATCGACCTATACATAAATAATAGTATTAAAACCTACCATTCATCCCATATGGCCCAAGTTCTACAAATAGGTTCTCTGATACCAATCTATGATTCACCCATCGACCTGGGTTCCTCAAGAATTCACTTTGTTGATGAATTTCCAATTTTTTATATTGTTCTTTAAATCAAGAAGTGTTATCACCATTTATTCGCACACCTGTCCCAAAAGGATAAGTATTACCGATATACACCAGCATTGCCTATGTATCCCCTTTTATACATACTTTCACACCATTATTCCCTTACATGAATTAGGAAAAATCCTTTTTCCTATGTTATTTCAAACTTTCACATCATTATTCCCTTACATAACCCATGAAAATGCCTTTTTCCTAACGTATTTCATTTAATTAATCCATAATAAAATTATATGCATTTCCCCCACTTTATTTTATTCAAATTAAAGGAAAATTCAAATTAGTGGTTAAAATTGATTTGGTTGAATATAATAATTTATTATTTTAACCATATCAAGGATAACCACTATTTTTCCTATAAAATAAAGAGAGCCATACCATTTTCCATATGATTTTCCTTGAG
>ML794008.1:145496-168298 GCA_009831015.1 Picea engelmannii
AAATTAGTGGTTAAAATTGATTTGGTTGAATATAATAATTTATTATTTTAACCATATCAAGGATAACCACTATTTTTCCTATAAAATAAAGAGAGCCATACCATTTTCCATATGATTTTCCTTGAGAGTATTGAGATGTTTCTGAAATTTCCATTGATCTTTTAGATTCATCTTTGTAATACCCCAAGGCCAAGATCCATAATTTTGTAAACATGTTCATAGGATGGTGAGCCAAGTAATGATAAGCTAGGAGGCTTATGTGATAGTTGGGCCAGAGAGCCTAGAATGCTAAGGCCATGAGGTTGTTTTGTATATGTAAATATTCAAATCATTAATATAAAAGTATCATTGCGTGTAGAATGACCATGATGAAAGAGTATGGGGGACTAGAATCCACTAGGATGGGTAAGGTTGGGGGCTGAGAAGTTGGAATAAGGGGCTAATATTAAGATCTTAAATCCCAAAGAATAATGTATGTTATTATTCTAAATGTTGTGAGGAGGGTATGAAATTATCCTAAGTTCCTTTAGGGAAGGGGAATGACTTCCAAATGTAGAGGAATGTGCTTCATGAGTGTCATGTGTCATCTCAGGAACATGCAAACATATGTGGGTATTTTGACTATTTCAAAGATCCCTTTTTCCATTCCTTCCACCCATGCACACAACTAGGAGGAAGAAGGAAAACCATGAACTCCATTGCTAAATACTCAACCATCATGAGCCTCTGCAATGAGCCTGAATGGATATCTTTGTTGAACATGTACTCTGTAGATTGTCTTTGTTCCATTCTGCCATTACCGTACCCCACATATTGTTTATGTTATCGCCATCACCCTTGCTCACGTGTTGAGGAGATGGATAGAAGAAGCAAGTTGTCAGGCATGTAGTTTGAAGTGGTGGGTTGTCAGGCCCGTGAATAGAAGAAGAAGGTTGTTGGGCCTATGAGAAACTCTCTCTAGGTGAGAGAGTTTGCTAGGGAAGTGATTTATCCTAGATGGAGTCCAGTAGCAGCTACAGATCTCTAAGAATTCCTTTTTAGCCTATTGATAAAGCCTTGGAAGGGAGGTGGATAAATCGATGGACTATGTGACAGTGAAGGTGTATACTCATAGGGTGGGATAGGCATGCGAGAATGAGAGTATGTGAGTTGTGGGCGTAAGTGGATCCTTGGAGGAAATCATTCATGTATACTGGTGCAAATTCCTGTTGTCCCTGTCTAGCCTAGGAATCCCCTTGTTAAGGTCCTAACCTGCACATAGGTAGATCAATGTATTTGGATGTAATAAAGGTCAATATTAATAAGGCCTTTCGATAAAATAGAATAAGGCGGATGTAAGAAGACCTAATAGAAGCTTCCGCTTCTAGAAGGATCTTCCTCTAGATGTTTCTCTTAATAGACATATTTAGTATAAATAAGGGTCAAGGGTATAAAAACCCTAGCTTGAGGATTATTGTAACAGAGCGCTGCTTGATTGGAGGTTGCCCCCTCGAAGAGGCCTGTGAACATTGCTTTTTGAATCAAAGTGCTATTTCTATTGCTATTCTTATATCATTTATGTGTTATTGTGATGATTATGCTAGATATTTTACTGTTATTCTGCCATTTCTAGCATTTTATTTCTGTTCTGCATATTTTATATATCTGGTATCTTTCAAGTGGTATCATAGCACTTTCCTTGGCAGAAATTGTGGGTATCTTTTTTTTAGGGTAGAGACGTATTCTGGCATCCTTAAGCCACAAAGATCTGGCATTATGTGCATAAACCCGCAGTTGAGGAATTCATACACACAAGAAATACAAGTGGTTCTTAAGCACACATCTATTGGCCACCCTTGTAACCACTGTTGGTACCCCTTCGAGTGGTAGCGCATCAGGCAACACCTGTGTACGGATCGACCTAGATTTTCTGAAGCCCTCTTTAGATAAACCTTTCGGCCACTGGATTTCTATAGTGTCACTGAGAACAACACTCGGGAATATACTCTCTAGTATCTGGGTAGTCGGGTAGTACGGCTAAGGGTACAGTCTATCCTCCTTAGTTAGTGCCCTGAGAATTTTTTTCACCATTATCTAGAATTGTTTTCACCATTATTTGAGACCTATTCCATTAGATTCATCTCTTCTCCCTTATCACATTCATCCATATCATTTTTATGCAAAAATGTCTGACCCAGCCCGCTCCCTTTTTAGTTCACCCATCCTCATGGCCCATACCCATAGCCAAGAACTAGAGTCTCGCTTCAACACCTTGCAATTTGGTTTCGTCAAGACCCAACAAGAAGTGCAACAACTCAGTGATACTATTGCCTCTCATGATGCATCCATCAATACCACCATAAATGCATCTGTAAATGCAGCCATGCAGTCCGCAATGGCGGAAGTCAAACACAAACTGACAACCCAACTTGAATCTATCTTTGCATCACTCTTCACCAAACTAAAGATCCCCACCGATGACTCTTTTCCTGATGCACATACAAAGACTGAAGGTGAAACTTCTTCCCATTCCTTTTAGCCCCATCACTTTCAACGGGACATATGCCTTCCGCGGGTGGATGTAACCAAATTTGATGGCTCAGACCCCACTGGTTGGGTCACCCAAATGGAACATTATTTCTCTCTCTACAACAATACATATGACTTGGCCAAACTCCGGTATGGTGTTCTCCATCTAGATCAAGAATGTTGGCAATGGTGGAAATGGAGAAAAACTTCCTATCAAGGGTATATTTCTTGGACCCAATTTGTGACTAAGCTTTATGAATGCTTTGACACTAACACCAACCATTTGGTCCGTTTGACAAAATTGAAGCAATCAGGCACAGTAGAAGACTTCATAGCTGCATTTGAGCGCCTGTCTTTTCGAACAGAGGGCATGACTGTTGCTTTCTTTCGAGAGTGTTTTATCAGTGGCATCAAGGAGGAGACTCGGGCCAATGTCCTCATGGCTCGACCTACGACTTGGGTGGAGGCTACTAAAAAAGATAAAGAAGGACAAAAAAATGTTTCCTCTCAAAACCGTAAGCCTTCCTTTATCCCCCGCCCTAAACCAGTCAACCCCAATACTCCCTCTGCCCCATTAAAGATCCAAAAATTGACCAGGGCTGAAATGGCTGAACGCCAAATCAAAGGCCTCTGTTATAATTGTGATGACAAATATTTCCCAGGCCACAAATGTAAGGAACAAAATATTTTTATGGCCATCTCTGAGGATATTCCAGAAGAGGATGTTGACACTCCCCTTGTGCCCGAGTCACCAGAAATCAGTGCATAAACCCTCCCTCCGACCCTCCCAAAGTAGAACCGATCATTTCCCTCAATGCTCTCACCAGCTTCTCTGCCCCCCAAACCCTCAAGTTAATCGGTTACATCAAGCACCGAAAGGTCATCATTCTGGTTGATAGTGGAAGCACCCACAATTTTATTCATCACCACATTGCCCAAGAAACCCATTGCTACATCCATGTTGTCAAAAATTTCCAAATCATGATTGCCAATGGTGGTTTTATGAAATGTGGTAGGCGCTGTGAAAATGTGCGTCTCCAAATCGGTGACTAGCACCTCAAATCCCATATGTTTTCTATTGACATGGGCGGTTGCGACATTGTGTTGGGTGCATACTGGCTAAGGACTTTGGGTCCCATTCTCATGGATTTTCAGAACTTAACCATGCAATTCGACCAAGGAGGCCACCAACATAAATTCCAATGCATCACTGTTGGTTCACCTGAGGTCATCAGTTCTCATCGCATGGAAAAACTGTTCAAAAAAGGTCATTCTGGTGTCATTGCCCAACTCCACGCCATACAAGCCACAGAGACACCCCCAGTGCCCCAAGACCTCCAAGCCCTCCTTTCTAAACATCAAATGGTATTTTCCACTCCCCAAGGACTCCCTCCTTCCCACGGTGTTCATGATCACTCCATTCCCCTTGTCCTAGGAAGCCTTCCGCCCAATATACGTCCATATCGCCACCCCTTTGCACAAAAAAATGAAATTGAAAAAATGGTCCAGGAACTCCTTATTGTCGGTTTCATCCGTCCTAGTACAAGCCCTTACTCCTCTTCGGTCTTCATGGTACTGAAGAAAGAAGGTTCTTGGAGAATGTGTCCTGACTTCCGTGCTCTCAACAAACTGACCATCAAAGACAAATTTCCCATTCCTGTCATTGATGACCTCCTGGATGAATTGAGTGGCGCCCAATTCTTTACCAAACTTGATCTTTGCTCGGACTATCACCAGATATGTATGAAAGAGGCCGACATTTCCAAGACCTCCTTTTTCACTCATGAGGGCCACTATGAGTTTTTAGTCATGCCCTTTGGTTTGTGTAACGCCCCCTCCACCTTCCAGAGCCTCATGAACCATGTCTTCCACCCTTTTCTCCGTCATTTTGTCTTATTTTTCTTTGATGATATCCTCATCTATAGAAAAAACTGGACATACCATCTTACTCATGTGGATCAAGTTCTCAGCCTACACTCTCAGCACAAAATTTTCCTGAAACAGTCCAAATGTTCTTTTGGTGCCTCAGAAGTAGAATACTTGGGTCATCTAGTGGGAAAGGATGGCATCGAGGTGGACCCAAAAAATATTGAAGCTATGCAATACTGGCCGCACCCAAAGACTCTCAAAAGATTGCGTGGATTTTTGGGCCTCACAGGGCATTATCGCAAGTTCGTTAAGAACTACGGAAAGATTGCAACACCTCTCACGGCTCTCCTCAAAAATAACTCTTTCACTTGGACTCCAGCAGTTGCTCAAGCTTTTCAAACCTTGAAGATGACCATGTGCACCACTTCGGTTTTGGCCCTTCCCGACTTCACAAATACCTTTGTGTTGGAATGTGACGCCTCAGGGAAAGGAATCAGTGTTGTCCTTAAGCAAGAGGGTTGACTGTTGGCCTTCACTAGCAAGTAACTGTCTAAAAGGAATATGGGAAAACCCATTTATGAAAAAGAAATGTTGGCGATTCTGCATGTCGTTGAGTTGTGGCATCCTTATCTCTTTGGGCAACGCTTCCAAATTAAGACTGACCATCAAAGCCTCAAGTACTTTCTGGAACAACACATTTCCTCCCGGGAACAACAAAAATGGGTGACTAAGCTCTTTGGATATGATTCTGAGATCATTTACAAGAAGGGCAAAGACAATGTCGTGGCGGATGCACTGTCCCAGAAATATGAAGACGAAGGATCCCTTTTTTCTCTTTCCTTCATTGTACCCGATTGGCTCCAAGATGTGCACCATGAATGGCTTCAAGATCCCAAAAGTTCACATCTGATCCAACAACTGCAGAACAAGGCTCCGGCTCCCCTAGGGTACTCCTGGCTCTAGGATGAGCTTTGATACAAAGGCCGCTTGTAATTAAATAAACAATCCAAGCTCAAATCCATGTTGCTTTTTGAGCTTCATGCTACACCCACAGCGGGGCACTCAGGGTTCACCAAAACATATGACTGAGTCAAACGTTCTTTTTTCTGGGATGGTATGAAACAGGACATCTGTAAGTTTGTCACTGAATGTGAGGTGTGTCAACGCAACAAGGGAAAAACAGTCATATCTCCAGGCACCCTCCAACCGCTTCTGATTCCCCCTGCTATTTGGAAGGATATCTCTATGGAATTTATTACAGGCTTACCCAAATCGGGGAATAAATCAGTCATAATGGTGGTGGTGGATCGCCTTTCCAAGTATGCTCATTTTTGCGCTCTTCACCACCCATTTACTGCATCCACGGTGGCTCAAATTTTCATGGACCAGGTCTTCAAGCTTCATGCCATGCCACACTCTATTGTTTCTAATCGAGACCCAACTTTCACAAACAATTTTTGGCAAGAACTGTTTAAGCTACAAGGCACACAATTGCATCTCATCTCAGCTTATCATCCCCGGACGGATGGGCAAACGAAAGTTGTCAACAAGTGTTTGGAAACATATCTGAGGTGCTTTGCCTCTGAAAAAAAACACCAGTGGGCTCAATGGTTACCCCTCATCGAATGGTGGTACAACACTACATACCATACAACCACTCGCATGACTCCTTTTGAAGCAGTATATGGACAGAAGCCGCTTTCAGTTCTCTCATACTTACCAGGTACCTCGAAGGTCCAGGCGGTTGACCAAACACTTACATTCTGGGAGGATATCCTTTGTACCCTTAAAGAGAAATTGGTCATGGCATAGAATAGAATGAAGCAACAAGTAGATCAAGGTCGCTCTAAATGTCAATTTGCAGAAGGGGATCAGGTGTTTCTGAGACTGCAACCATATAAGAAAACTTCCCTCAAGGCCGAGCATTGTCAGAAGCTAGCACCCAAATTTTATGGCCCTTACATAGTTCTCAAGCGTGTGGGAAAAGTAGCATATCAGTTATCTCTGCCCAGTCAGTCGAAGCTACATCCTATTTTTCATGTTTCATGCTTGAAGAAGGTGATTGGAACCAGGTGCCAAATTCAAAGAAACCTTCCAGAGTTAGCTGAAGAAGGATCCATTTGGCTAAAACCAGAAGCAGTTTTGGACCAGCGTGAGCATCGCCTGCATCAGAGAACCATCAAGGAAGTGCTAGTACAGTGGAAAGATATGAGTCCAGCAGATGCCACTTGGGAACCAGCTACCATTCTGCAACAGTTTCCACATCTCAAGCCTTGAGGACAAGGCTGTTTTTAAGGGGTGGACATGTTAAGGTCCTAACCCGCACATAGGTAGATCAATGTATTTGTATGTAATAAAGGTCAATATTAATAAGGCCTTTCAATAAAATAGAATAAGGCGTATGTAAGAAGACCTAATAGAAGCTTCCGCTTCTAGAAGGATCTTCCTCTAGATGTTTCTCTTAATAGACATATTTAGTATAAATAAGGGTCGAGGGTATGAAAACCCTAGCTTGAAGATTATTGTAACAGAGTGCTGCTTGATTGGAGGTTTCCCCCTTGAAGAGGCCTGTGAACATTGCTTTCTGAATCAAAGTGCTATTTCTATTGGTATTCTTATATCATTTATGTGTTATTGTGAAAATTATGCTGGATATTTCACTGTTATTTTGCCATTTCTAGCATTTTATTTCTATTCTACATATTTTATATATCTTGTATCTTGCACCCCTACAGTGCAACTTCATGTTGTCCTTTCCTATCCTAGGAATCCATTTCCCAGTGGAGTCTAGTCCCAGCTTGCGGGTGACCCACTATTGAGAGTGATGAGTAGTGTGTTCTAAGGTTGGGAGGTTCATGAAAGGTCTGCACATAGTCGATGCACTACAATTAAGAGATACGTATGATGTATTTTAGTGCATGTCTTTGGATATTATAATAATATCATGTGTTTCACTACATGTATGCTTTCATGCTATGCCTGTTTATTTATGTTAAGTTTATATTTGAATTATTCTGCAAAGAGTTATGTCTACCATAGCCCAATAGGTCTATGCTTGGGTATGGATAGTTTTAATCATCTAGTATCAGAGCGTGAAAGTTTTCAATGGCATGACCCGGTGTGAGATACCATATATAATAAATATGCATAACAGAAATAAAATGCTAGAAATTGAAGAATAATAGTAATATATCCAACATAATCTCCACAATAACACATAAATGATAAAAGAACAACAACAGAAATAACACTTTGATTTAGAAAGAAATGTTCATAGGAATCTTCGAGGGGGAAACCTCCGATCGAGCAGTGCTATGTTACAATAATCTCCAAGATAGGGTTTTCATACCCTCGACCCTTATTTATACTAAATATGTCTATCAAGAGAAGCATCTAGAGGAAGATCCTTCTAGAAGTGGAAGCTTCTATTAGGTCTTCTTACATCCACCTTATTCTATTTTATTGAAAGGCCTTATTACTATTGACCTTTATTGCATCTGAATATATTGATCTACCTATGTGCAGGTTAGGACCCTAACATGTCCGCCCCCTTAAAAGAAGCCTTGTCCTCAAGGCTTGAGATGAGGAAACTACTGCAGAATGGTAGTTGGTTCCCAAGTGGCATCTGTTGGATTCGTATCTTTCCACTGGACTAGGACTTCCTTGATGGTTCTTTGACGCAAGCGACACTCATGTTGGTCCAAAACGTCTTCTGGTTGTAGCTAAATGGATCCCTCTTCAGCTAACTCGGGAAGGTTGGTTTGAATTTGGCACCTAGTTCCAATCACCTTCTTTAAGCATGAAACATGGAAAACTAGATGTAGCTTGGACTGACTGGGCAGAGCTAACTGATAAGCAAATTTTCCCACATGCTTGAGAACTGTATAAGGACCATAAAATTTGGGCACTAGCTTCTGACAATGCTCGGCCTTGGGGGAAGTTTGCTTGTATGGTTGCAGTCGCAGAAACACCTGATCCCCTTCTGCAAATTAACGTTCAGAGCGACCTTGATCTGCTTGTTTCTTCATGCGATTTTGTGCCATGACCAAGTTCTCTTTAAGGGTACGAAGAATATCCTCTCAAACTGTAAGTGTTTGGTCAACCACCTGGAACTTCGAGGTACCCGGTAAGTATGAGAGAACTGAAGGTGGATTCTGTCCATATACCGCTTCAAAAGGAGTCATGCGAGTAGTTGTATGGTAGGAAGTGTTGTACCACCATTTGGCTAGGGGTATCCATTGAGCCCATTGATGTTGTTTTTTAGAGGCAAAACACCTTAGATATGTTTCCAAACACTTGTTGACAACTTCTGTTTGACCATCATTCTGGGGATGATAAGTCGTGCTGAGATGCAATTGGGTGCCCTGGAGCTTAAACAGTTCTTGCCAAAAATTGCTTGTGAAAGTTGGGTCATGATCAGAAACAATAGAGTGTGGCATGCCATGAATCTTGAAGACCTAGTCCATGAAAAGATGAGCCACCGTGGATGCAGTAAATGGGTGTTGAAGAGTGCAGAAATGAGAATACTTGGAAAGGAGATCCACAACCACCATTATGACTGATTTATTCCTTGATTTGGGTAAGCCAGTAATAAAGTCCATAGAGATATCCTTCCAAATAGCCGGTGGAATCGGAAGCGGTTGTAGTGTGCCCAAAGATTTGACTGTTTCTACCTTGTTGTGTTGACACACCTCACATTCAGTGACAAAATTACGGATGTCCTATTTCATGCCATCCCAGAAAAAAAAATGTGTGACTCTGTCATATGTTTTGGTGAACCCTGAGTGCCCCACTGTGGGTGTAGCATGAATCT
This sequence comes from Picea engelmannii, assembly GCA_009831015.1. NCBI lineage: Eukaryota > Viridiplantae > Streptophyta > Pinopsida > Pinales > Pinaceae > Picea > Picea engelmannii. The sequence continues at coordinate 154,687 of ML794008.1, forward strand.
CAGAAAGTACCATGGATTTAAGCTTTGATTGTTTACTTAAATACAAATGGCCTTTGTATCGAAGCTGATCCTGGAGCCAAGAGTACCCTGGAGGAGAAGGAGACTTGGTCTACAATTGTTGGATCAGATGCAAACTTTTGGGATCTTGAAGCCATTCCTGGTGCACAGCTTGGAGCCAATTGGGTACAATGAAGGAAAGAGAAAAAATGGATCCTTCTTCTTCATATTTTCGAGACAGTGCATCCGCCACTACATTGTCTTTGCTCTTCTTGTAAATGATCTCATAATCATAACCAAAGAGCTTAGTCACCCATTTTTGTTTCTCCTAGGAGGAAATGCATTGTTCTAGAAAGTACTTGAGGCTTTGATGGTCGGTCTTGATTTGGAAGCATTTCCCCAAGAGATAAGGGCACCATAGATCAACGACATGCAGAATAGCCAACATTTCCTTTTCATTAATGGTTTTGCCCAGATTCCTTTCAGACAGTTGCTTGCTAGTGAAGGCCAAAGGTTGACCCTCTTGCATAAGGACAATGCCGATTCCTTTCCCTGAGGCATCACATTCCAACAAAAAGGTATTTGTGAAATCGGGAAGGGTCAGAACCAGAGTGGTGCACATGGTCATCTTCAAGGTTTGAAAAGCTTGAGTAGCGACTGGAGTCCAAGTGAAAGAGTTCTTTTTTAGGAGAGCAGTGAGAGGTGCTGCAATATTTCCATAGTTCCTAACAAACTTGTGATAATACCCTTTTAAGCCTAGAAATACATGCAAGATTTTGAGAGTCTTTGGGTACGACCAATCTTACATAGCTTCAATCTTTTTCAGATCCACCCTGACGCCATCCTTTCCAACCAGATGACCCAATTATTCCACTTCTGAGGCACCAAAAGAACATTTAGATTGTTTCAGGAAAAGTTGGTGCTGGGAGAGGAGATGGAGAACTTGATCCACATGAGTAAGATGGTATGTCCAGGTTTTTATATAGATGAGGATATCATCAAAGAAAACTAAGACAAAATGATGAAGAAAGGGATGGATGACATGATTCATGAGGCTTTGGAAGGTGGAGGGGGCATTACACAAGCCAAAGGACATGACCAAAAACTCATACTGGCCATCATGAGTGTGAAAGGTCATCTTGGGAATGTTTGGCTCTTTCATATGGATCTGGTGATAGCCTGAGTGAAGATCAAGTTTAGTAAAGAATTGGGCACCACTCAATTCATCCATGAGGTCATCAATGACAGGAATGGGAAATTTGTCTTTAATGGTTAGTTTGTTGAGGGCACGAAAGTTAGGACACATTCTCCAAGAACCTTCTTTCTTCAGGACCATGACTATAGGAGAAGAGTAAGGGCTCATACTAGGGTGGATAATGCCTGCATTAAGGAGTTCCTAGACCATTTTTTCAATTTCATTTTTTTGTGAGAATGGGTGGCGATATGGATGGATATTGGGACGAAGGCTTCCAGGTACAAGGCGAATGGAATGATAATGAGCACCACGGGAAGGAGGGAGGCCTTGGGGAGTGGAAAATACCATTTTATGTTTAGAAAGGAGAGCTTGGAGGTCATGCGGCACCAAGGGTGTCTATGTTGCTTGAATGGCATGGAGTTGGGCAATGACACCAGAATGACCCTTTTTGAGTAGCTTTTCCATGCGATGGGAACTAATGACCTCAGGTGAACCAACATTGATGCCTTGGAATGTATATTGGTGGCCTTCCTGATCGACTTGCATGGTTAATGCTTTAAAATCCATGAGAATGGGACCCAACGTTATTGGCCAGTCTGCACCCAACACAATGTCAAAACCACCCATGTCGATAGCAAACATATGGGATTTTAGGTGGTAGTCACCGATTTGGAGATGCACATTTTCACAACGCCCTCCACATTTCACGGAACCACCATTGGCAATCATGATTTTGAAATTGTTGACAGCATGGATGTAGCAATGAGTTTCTTGGGCAATGCGGCGATGAATAAAATTATGGGTGCTTCCACTATCAACCAGAATGATGACCTTCCGATGCTTGATGTAACCGATTAACTTGAGGGTTTGGGGAGTGGAAAATCTAGTGAGAGAATTGAGGGAAATTATGGGTTCTACTTCAGGAGGGTTTAAGGGAGGGGTTATGTTAGTGACTTCAGGTGACTCAGACACAAGGGGAGTTTCAAAATCCTCTTCTAAAATATCCTCAGAGATGGCCATAAAAAGCTTTTGTTCCTTACACTTGTGGCCCGGGAAATATTTTTCATCACGATTATAACAAAGGCCTTTGAGTTGGCATTCAACCATTTCATCCCTGGTCAATTTTTGGATTTTTAATGGGGAAGAGGGAGTAGTGGGAGTGACAAGTTTAGGGTGAGGGATAAAGGAGGGTTTTTGGTTTTGAGATGATACAACCTGTTGTTCTTCTTTATCTCTTTTAGTAGCCTCCACCCAAGTTGAGGGTCGAGCCATGAGGACATGGGCCCTAATATCCTCCTTGAGGACACTAATAAAACATTCTCGAAAGAAAGCATCAGTCATTCTCTCTGTCTGAAAAGCCAGACGCTCAAAGGCAGCTATGAAGTCTTCTATTATTCCAGATTGTTTCAACTTTGTCAAATGGCCCAAATGGTTGGTGTTCATGTCAAAACGTTCATAAAGCTCAGTTACTAATTGGGTCCAAGCAATATACCCTTGACAGGAAGTCTGTCTCCATTGCCACCATTGGCAACGTTCTTTATCTAGATGGAGAACACCATACCGGAGTTTGGCCAAGTCATATGTAATGCCATATAAAGAGAAATAATGTTTCATTTGGGTTACCCAACAAGTGGGGTCCGAGCCATCAAATTTGGTCACGTCCACCCGCGGAAGGCGTATGTCACGTTGAAAGTGATGGGACTTAAAGGTGTGGGAATGGGAGGAAGTTTCGCCTTCAATCTTTGGAGGTGCTACAGAGAAATGGTCATATGTAGGGATCTTTAGTTTGGTGCAGAGTGATGCAAAGATAGATTCAAGTTGGGTGGTCATATCTTATTTGACTTCCTCCATTGAGTACTGCATGGTTGTATTTATTGTAGAATTGATGGATGAATCGATGGAGGCAATAGTAGCACTGATTTGTTTCACTTCTTTTTGGGTTTCTAAGAAACCAGATTGCATGGTGTTGAAGCAAGCTTCTAGGTCTTGGCTACGGGTATGGGCCACGAGGATGGGTGAACTGAAAAGGGGCGGGCGGGGTAAAACATTTTGCTGAAAAATGATATGGATGAATGTGATAAAGGCGGAGAGATAAATCCAATGGAATAGATCTCAAATAGTGGTGAAAAAATTTCCATACCTTTTTTTTTTTTTTTTTTTTTTACACCTGCAGAGTTATACTCTGGTTTGAAGAATACTGCAGTGATGAAATCCCCAAATGATTAACTAGAAAGAGATGTGTAATTACTTAGCAACCCAAACATAGTTGCACGACAATAGATCTGGTTTGTTTTTAATTTTTTTATGTTTATGTTCCCCAAGGGTTAGGTATTCAAGGGTTCTATAGACAAGGGTTTGCCCTGTGCTGTAGCTCTCTAATATACATGCGGGGTCCAAAAGTAGTACTCAGCTCAATATCTCAGGGCACTAACAAAGGAGGATAGATTGTACCCTTAGCCGTACTACCCGACTACTCAGGTACTAGAGAGTATCTTCCTGAGTGTTGTTTTCAGTGACACTATAGCAGTCCAGAGACCGATAGGTTTATCTAAAGAGGGCTTCAGGAAATCTAGGTTGATCCGTATACACGTGGTGTCTGATGTGATACCACACTAAGGGGTACCAACAAGGGTTACAAGGGTGGCCAACAGATGTGCGCTTAAGAACCACTTGTATTTCCTGCGTGTATGAATCCCTCAACCGTGGGTTTATGCGTGTAATGACAGATCTCTATGGCTTAAAGACGCCAGAATACATCTCTACCCTGGAAAAAAAATTCCCACAATTTCTACCAAGGAAAGTGCTCTGATACCACCTGTGAGATACCAGATATAATAAATATGAAGAACAGAAATAAAATGCTAGAAATGGCAGAATAATAGTACTATATCCAACATAATCTCCACAATAACACATAAATGATATAAGAACAACAACAGAAATAACACTTTGATTCAGAAAGCAATGTTCATAGGCCTCTTCGAGGGGGCAACCTCCAATCAAGCAGTGCTCTGTTACAATAATCTCCAATCTAGGGTTTTCATACCCTCGACCCTTATTTATACTAAATATGTCTATCAAGAGAAGAATCTAGAGGAAGATCCTTCTAGAAGCGGAAGCTTCTATTAGGTCTTCTTACATCCACCTTATTCTATTTTATTGAAAGGCCTTATTAATATTAACCTTTATTACATCTGAATATATTGATCTACCTATGTGCGGGTTAGGACCCTAACACCTGACCTGGGAGGATGGGAACGTTACAACATGGTATCAGAGCGTGAATTTTTTCAGTGGATTGACTCATCCTTGAAGGTTGGGTATGTTACAATATGGCATCAGAGTGTGAAAGTTTTCAGTGGCATGACCTGGCCTGTGAAGCTGGGTATGTTACAATATGGTATCACAGTCAAGGTTTCAACACTGAGCCTGGATGGGCCGTACAAGTGGTTATAGAAGAAATTTCATAGAAATTTTTGTTCAAAGGGAAAAGATTAATGTACAAAGTGCCAAGAGGGCGTTGAGAGAGCTCCTGTGTGGTATTGGAAATCTCAGGAAGAATAGTGGTTTGATAAACCAAAATAGACGTGGTATTTGGCCACAAAGTTAAACTTGAGACATTGGAATATTTTGGGAAGGGACAGACCCCTCACATCCATTGGGTATTGAGAAGATAGGTAGAGTATAAGCACCAAATTCCTTTGGAATTCGCCACTCTAGCCATTTTAAAACTATAATCGGAGAATACTGTTGAAGTCCCTAAGTCCCGAACCAATTTGGACCATTTATTCCAAGGGATACATGTCCAAATATTAAGAACATTCCTAGTTTTGACACTCTAGAAGAAAAGGGTTGTGGTTGCATGAGAAGAATAAATCCCCGAAGGCTCAATGTTTCAAAGTGCATGGCTTTGTGGGCCTTGAAAGGTTAAGAAGTTCAGGAGTTCGGTGTTTGGGGAAAAGTGTTGGAAGAAGTTTCGAAACTTTGAAGTTTCGAAGTTCCAAAGTCCTGAAATTTCAAAGTGACATGGCATGATGATATAATAGGGNGGGGGGGGGGGTTACATTGACCTTCTCTAGGAATTCCACATATCATCGAGCTTTGTAATTTTTTGCAGGATCTTAAATCCAATAGCGACCTATCAGTGTCGCTCGATAGTGGGACCATCTGTCACCACCTAGTTTGATGACAATAGAGATAAGTGGACCTCGGAGGGTTCTGAAGTTTAGGAGTTCAACATTCTGGGGGTTTTTTGATGTGCCAAAGGATAATCTGCCAAAGCCCAAATTTTTAGAGTGACTTGGAAGGTTGATTTCACCAAGGGTGACGTGGACACACTAGACGTTTTCCATGTGTTCACTCTATAACTCTGCCAGGTGGCACACTGGTAAGTGGATGTTGATGAGAATCTAGGAGTTTGTCAATCTGTGTGATCGGGGGAAAACAAGGTGTGAGTTGTACGAATCTCCGAAGAAATGGAGCCTCAAAGCTCCAAAGATATACTATGCAAGGGTTTGTCAGTTCGACATTCGAGAGAAGGGAGGCATGAAGTAACAAGAGATTTTTAAGCCAAAGTTTTGGAGCCATGAAGCTCTCAAGGATCTATATAAGTGCCTATCTGATAGCACCAGGTCACAACCATGGTCACATGTGTTTGGGGGATGAAGAAAAAGGGGCTACTTCCTGAAAATTATGTTTCAAACTAAGAAGGGATTAGAGAAGGAGCTCGCGAGGTCCTTGATTGAAAAAACCTGCATCCAAAGAAGTAAGGAAAAATATGTGAAGATGAAGAGAGGATATAGTACATATCCAAGGGCTAATCGACTCTGAGAATTAAGAACATTTGAACATAGATCTCCTTCCAGGAAGAACCATTGCTCAAATAGTCATAACTTCCTTCTCAAAACTCATAATTGAGAAAGGGAGCAATCGTTGGAAAGGAATGGAAGAGTAGAGGACAACTGTTCACCCAAAAATTTTCTATGGATAGTAAAATTTCTCATATAATCAACAAAAGGAATTATGATATTTTATAAACCATAATTGTACATGTTGGCATGGTTTTTTTCAGAGAGTTAGCCTGACAAGAGTTCTGTTGGCTACACAATTTTACAGAGTTTTATGCTGCGAAAATAGAATAGAATCTTCTTGGAGTGAAGAGATATGGAGGATGAAAAAGAGGCTTACAGTCAGGATGATGAGTTTAGAGGAATGAATTTCCATCTGGGAATTGAAGGAACAAATTCCAATGGACATGGAGGAGGAAAGGAGGAAGACACAAATATGGTAGAGACCATCAGAAAATTGCAAACAAATGTATAGAGCCACAAAGATGATAATGAAAGGCTTATGAAGGCTAAAGAGGAGCAGGAATACTTCAACATGAATTTAATGAAAATCCTGGACATAATTGAGAAAAAATTAGACAAGGAGAGTGGCTACAAAAAGTCAGGAAGCCATGAATCCCCTGAGGAAAAAGAAAGATCAAGGAGTGGTAGATAAAACCACCATCACTCTCAAAGCAACTCCCATAAGAGATCACACAACTACTCAATTTCATCCCCTTTCAGGAAGCATAGGATGTCATGGATTGATGAATTGAAAGGAGAAATGAATAAGATCAAACATCCTACTTTTGATGGAGATCACAAGAAGTATGAAGATGGTAAGACATGGTTGTTGGGCATGAGGAAATATTTCCAACTACATAATCATTCCTCTCATGCAGAAGGAAGAATTGAAATCTACCAACTGAAAGAGAAAGCATCCATGTGGTGGGACCAACTTGTGCAGGTGCAACACATTAAGGAGAAAAATGTGACGTGAAAAGAATTCAAGAGGTATTTTGAGAAGAAATACTTGACCAATATATATTATGAAAAAAGATAAAAGAGTTATTTGAACTCAAGTTGGGAAGCATGACCATTGATGAGTATGAAAGGAGATTCCTGGAACTACTAAATTATGTCTCCTTCATCAAATATGAGACAATTAAGATCAAGATATATTTGAGTGGACTTCCATCTTTCATCAGTGACAAGATCCAATATGATGATCCTAAAACTTTGGAAGAAACCATAAGAAGATATAAGTGCTTGTGTGATCAACAAAAAGGAAATCCTAGCTTCCATAAGGCTTGGGAGGACAAGAACAAGTTTAACAGAGAACTGAGGAAGAAGGGGATAACGCTTCCATTCTTCATAAATAAACCTCAGGGGTTACCAACCTTTAGATATCCCAAGATGGTTGAGGCAGGTGGGCAAAGGCAAAGCAAGCCACCGATGGAATGTTGGGGTTTTAAAGGAGATCATAAGTATAGGGATTTTCCTCACAAAGCTGAAAAAGTGAGAGTTTTCCACAATGTCCAGCAAGAAGAAACATTGGAGGACATGGGAAAAGGTGTTACAAGGATCTATGCATCCCTGGGAAACAATCAAGTTTAGTTTCAATCACACTTGATTGAAGTTGAAGGTATGATCAATAACCATTCCTTTACTATTTTAATTGATTCAGAGGCTAGTCATAACTATATATATCCTAAGGTAGTGGAACGATTTCAATTTCCAAGATGCAAGCATGAGAAATCTTGGCTGGTGCAGCTAGCTACATGAGCCAAGAGAAATGTTGTTGAGTTGGTTAAGTGATGTCCATTGGGCATGAATGGGATGAATACCAAGGAAGATCTGAAAATATTTCCTTTAGGTTCATATGCCTATCTAATTAGTATGGATTGGTTGGACCAACACTATGACATCTTAGACTGTCATAACAAGGCATTCACTTGGCTAGATAAGGAAGGAAACTCAAGAATAGTCTAAGGAATTCCTAGCGTAGTTATTGTTCGAGAAATATCAACAATGCAGTTGAAGAAGTGTTATAGGAAGGGTTTCCAAGAGTTTGCAGCTCATATGAAGGAAACACCTAAGGATAGGGTGCTAGATATAGAATATCAAGAAGTCCTAAAGAGTTTGAGGATGTGTTTAAGGATATACCAAGACTACCCCCAAAGAGAGATATTGATTTCTCTATAAATTTGATGCCTGGAGCAGCTCCAGTGTCAAAGACTCCCTACAGAATGGTTACACTAGAACTAAAGGAGATGCAAATGAAACTTGAATAACTTTTGAATAAGGGATATATATTCCCAAGTGTGTCACCTTTGGGTGCCCCAGTTCTATTCGTGAAGAAGAAATATGGGACATTGATATTGTGCATCGACTTCAGACAATTGAACAAAGTGATTATAAAGAACATGTATGTTTTTACAAGGATTGCCTATCTCTTTGATGAGTTAAAGGATGCAAGGATATTCTCAAATATTGATATCATATCTGGATATCATCAAGTAAGTACTAGAGATGAGGACATAAAAAGAACTACCTTCAGAACAAGGTATGGTCGATATGAGTTTACAATGGTTCCATTGGGGTTATCAAATGCACCAGTTCTTTTCATGTGTTTGATGAGAGTAATTAGACAAGTTTGTCATTGTCTTTTTGGATGATATCCTTGTATATTCCAAGACAGAAGAAGAACATGAGAAACACTTGAGGATGGTGTTATAGGTGCTAAGAGAGCACCAGTTGTATGCCAAATTGAGAAAGTGCTCATTTGATCAAAATAGAATTCACTATTTGGGGATATAATATCTTAAGAAGGGATAGCAGTAGGCCCTAAAAAGATTGAATCCATTAAAGGGTGGAAAACACCTAAGAATGTGACATAATTCATATCCTTCATGGGTCTAGCTGACTACTACAAAAGATTCATTACAGGGTTTTCAAGTATTTCTCACCCAATCTCTTCCTTGCAAAGGAAGGGGGTGAAGTTTCAATGAACAGTAGAATGTGAAAAGAGCTTCCAACAATTGAAGAACTTTTTAACCAATGCTCTGATTCTGAGAATTACATCTCCTAATGAGGACTTCATGGTTTGCACAAATGCATGCAAAGAGGGACTTGGTGGAGTCCTCAGTCAAGATGGTTTGGTAGTATGTTGTGAATCCAGAAAGTTGAAAGAGCGTGAAAGGCTCTATGCCACTCATGATTTGGAGTTGGAATCCATAGTGCATGCTTTGAATAAGTGGAGGCACTACCACATGGGAAATAGGTTTGAGCTGAGGACAGGCCATAATGGTCTGACTTATTTTTTTGATCAACCAACTTTAAATTCCAGGAAAAGAAGATGGTTGGAATTCCTCTGTGAGTATGACTTTGATATCAAACACATCAAAGGAAGGGATCAAAAGGTGGTTGATGCACTCAGTAGGAGAGTGCATGAGTTACATGCTACAAACATTAGCATGTAACAAACAGATCTTAAAGGTAAAATTTGTGAAGCTGCAAAAGAATATTTTTAGTACTTGGAGATGGTAACAAAATTGCAGCAAGGTGAACTGTAGTAGATAGTCGAAGATTATAAATTGGGAGATGATGGAATCATCCTGTACAGGAACATAATTTTTATTCCCAATTCTCTGGAATGGAAAAGTATGATCTTAAAGGAGATTCATAATGTTCCTTATGTTGGACACCCAGGATATCCTAAAACAATGGCAGTAATCAAGAGCCAATGCTATTGGCCAGGTATGAAGAAAGAAATTGATGAGCACATTTCCAAATGTATGGAGTGTCAAAAGGTCAAGGATGATCATAGAAACCCAGCTGGGTTGTTACAGCCATTACCCATTCCTAAGTGGAAGTGGGAAGTGGTGACAATGGATTTCATCACCAAATTTCCAAGGACAAGAAAACATCATGATTCTATCATGGTAGTGGTGGACAAGCTTACCAAGGCTTCCCATTTTATTCCATTGAAGACTACTCACAAATAAACAAATTTTGTTGATATCTATATGGGGTAAGTGGCCTGATTTCATGGTATTCCCAAGACAATTTCGTCTGATAGAGATCCAAAATTCACTTCAAAATTTTGGAAGGGATTATTCAAGGGGTTCAGAACCAATATGAACTTCAGCATAACCTATCATCTTGAGTTTGATGGGAAGATAAAGAGGGTAAACCAAGTAATATAAGATATGTTAAGAATGTATGTGATATAAAAAGCATCAAAGTGGTAAGACTACCTACACTTGGTAGAGTTTGTGTACAAAAATGGGTACCAAGCATCTCTGAAGATGAGCCCATTTGAATCACTTTATGGTAGAAAGTGAAACACTTCTGTAAGATGGGGCAATCTAGTTGATAGGGCAGTGATTGGTCTATAAATTCTCATAGAAATGCAAGATAAAATGTTGAGGATTAAACAGAATTTAAAGGCTTCCCAAGATAGGAAGAAAATCTATGCTGACAAGGGTAGAACTCATAGGGACTTTAAAGTGGGTGATCATGTATTCTTCAAGGTTAAGGCCAATATAAGTTCACTGAAGTTGGGAAACTGTTCCAAGTTGGTAGCTAGATATTGTGGACCATTTGAAATCCTAGAGAGGTTTGGTCTTGTAGATTATATTCTTCCATTGCCTACATCTATGTATGTTCATAATCTATTCCATGTATCATTTCTCAATAACTATATACCTCATGCTAATCATGTATTTGATTGGAATGTGAATCGGGTGGAGCAAGAAGGCGTTATCCAAGTGCATTTGGTATGCATTCTGGATCGAAAAATCAAACAGCTCTAGAATTGATCCATAGGGCTTGTAAAGGTTCAATGGACCTAGTATGGTCCCAAGGACGCTACTTGGGAGCATGAGTATGAAATGTGGAAAGAATACCCGCATATTTTTGAAGTTTTTGAAAATCTTGTTGATATGGTGTAAAAGAATTGGAATGAGGACAATGAAAAAATAAGGGGAGGGGGATTGTAATACCCCAAGGCCGATCCCCTAAATTTTAATTAGGAATTGTAAACATGTTCATAGGCTGGTGAGCCAAGTAATGATAAGCTAGGAGGATTGTGTCATATTTGAGTCAAAGAGCCTAGGATGATAAGGCTAGGATCCTATTTTGTATATGTAAATATTCAAATCATTAATATAAATGCATCACTATATGTAGAACGACCACAATGAAAGAGTATGGGGGACTAGACTCCACTAGGTTGGGTAAGGGAGGGGGTTGAGAGGCTAGAAAAAGAGGCTAAGATTAAGAGCTTAAATCCCATAGAATAATATATATTATTATTCTAAATGTTGTGAGGAGGATATGAAATTATCCGAAGTTCCTTTGGGGAAGGGGAACGAATTCCAATTGGAGAGGGACAAGGGGTTATTTTAGGGTATAAATTTCTCTCATAGGATAATTTTCCATGTTTTTTCCCAAAACAAATTCTTTATTCTAAAACTAATTCACCCAAATTCTATAGGATAAAATTATTTTACCTTAAAAATCGTTAAACATTTATGCAAACTATATAAAATCCTTAGAAATTTGAATATTTTTACAAAAATATCACCACAATTTTATGGTTGGAAGATCGAGGATTACTAATATTTTCCAAGGTTTATACATTTTAAAATACATTTCCATCCTTAAAATCATCCCTGATAGGAAAGTGCTTCATGAGTGCCATGTGTCATATCAGGCACATGCAAATATATGTGGGTATTTTGATTGTTTCGGGGATCCTTTTTTCCATTCCTGCCACCCACACACCCAGTTAGGAGGAAGAAGGAAAATTGTGAATGCCATTGTTGAACCCTCGACCATCCCTAACCTCTCCAACGAGACGAAACTGATATCTTTGTTGAACTTGTACCTTGCAGGTTGCATGTGTTTCGTTCTTCCATTATTGTGCCCCACATCTGGTTTCTATTACTGCCAACACCCTTTCCTATGTGTTGAGGAGCCAAATATAATAAGTAGGTTTTCAGGCCTGTAGTTTGAAGAGGTAGGTTTTTTAGGCCCGTGGGTAGAAGAAGTAGGTTGTCCGACATGTGAGAAACACTCTCCAAGTGAGAGAGTTTGTTGGGGAAGTGATTTCTCCTAGAGGGAGTCTAGTAGCACCTACAAAGCTCCAAGAATTCTTACTCAACCTATTGCTAAGGCCCTGGAAGGGAGTTGGAGTAGTCGATGGACTGCGTGATAATGAAGGTGTATACTCTTGGGGTGGGAGATGCATGTTGGGAATGAGAGTCTGTGAGTTGTGGGCGTAAGAGGCTAATTGGAGGAAATCCTTCCTGTAAACTGGTGAAACTTCCTATTGTCCTTTCGTAGCCTAGGAATCCCCTGTGGTGAAACTTCTTGTTGTCCTTTCCTAGCCTAGGAATCCCCTACCCGGTGGAGTCTAGTCCCAACTCGGGGGTGACCCACTACTGAAAGTGTTGAGAAGCGTGTTCTAAGGCTAGAAGTTTTGTGGAAGTTATGCACGCAATCGGTGCACTACAATTAAGAGATAAGTATCATTATGTGCTTAATGGTTAATGATGTGTTTTAGTGCATGTATTTGTTTCTTATAATAATATTATGTGTTTCGTTGCATGTATTCTTCCATGTTATCCCTTTTTATTTATGTTAAGTTTATATGTGAATTATTCTGTAAAGAGATCTATCTGGCATAGCCCAGCAGGTATATGACTGGGCATGGACAATTTTAATCATCTAGTATAAGAGCATTTTGATTTTGTATTAGTGGCATTTTCCCCAACGAGGGTGGACCGAGGAACGTTACAATATGGTATGAGCGCATGAAATTTTTTAGTGGCATGACCGGGCCTGGGAGGTTGGGTATGTTACAATATGGTATCAGAGCGTGAAATGTTTTAGTGGCATGACCCATCCTGGGAGGCTGGGTATGTTACAATATCACCATATTTACTTTCATCCAAGAGGTGAGTCTAGGCAGTGCTACCATACATCCTAGAAAGAAAGATGAACCCTCCCACTGAATGGCCACCATGAGACATTTTATTTCATTAGTTTATTCACAGGTGTTGTTTATTTTGTACTTTGGTTATTTGGGAATTATACATTATATCCATTCTTTCTATCTTGTGTTATTTGGGTATATTTTCTATTTGTATTCCTTTTCTATTTCTGAATAACATATATTTGAAGGGATATAATCGTTAGAGAACTAGGTTTTCTTGTGTTCTCACCAACTTTTTTCTATAGCTTTGATATAATCACAAAGTTTGTAGATTTGGTAACCCTTACTGCATAACTATACCAACATAATCATGACTCCACTAAGGATATGCATTTTACTCATGATCCTTGGTTGTGGGTGTGGTACACATAGTTTCCTCTCATTTTGTTAATCCCTAATATTGGCTCATTACCCCTTAATTGGGGCATATTAGATTAGTGATGTTTTTATTTCCCCTTAATTGGGGCATATTATATTAGTAATTTTATTTTATTTATGTCGGCTTTAGGCCATTAGTTGTAATTATACCTCCTAGTCTCCTATATATACCAAGGAGACATTTTCATTTTGAATCATCTTGTACTTGAACAT
>ML794008.1:182938-194590 GCA_009831015.1 Picea engelmannii
AGGTCAATATTAATAAGACCTTTCAATAAAATAGAATAAGGCAGATGTAAGAAGACCTAATAGAAGCTTCCGCTTCTAGAAGGATCTTCCTCTAGATGCTTCTCTTAATAGACACATTTAGTATAAATAAGGGTTGAGGGTATAAAAACCATAGCTTGGAGATTATTGTAACAGAGTGTTTCTTGACTGGAGGTTGCCCCCTCCAAGAGGCCTGTGAACATTGCTATCTGAATCAAGTGTTGTTTCTGTTGCTATTTCATATATCATTTATGTGTATTGTGAAGATTATGTTGGATATTTTACTGTTATTCTATCATTTCTAGCATTTCATTTTTGTTCTGCATATTTTATATATCTGGTATCTTGCAAACACACTATAAAACTAATGGGTGAATCTTGTGAAGAAGGTGGGCCCTCCCTTCTCACAAGATTCCCCTGAAACGAAAGGAACTAGAGGGAAATACTCAGAAAAGTCTTTTATTCATCTGTCAACTGTATCATATTACAATCTGAAGTAAAACATGTCCCTCTTTGTAAATCCTTTCTTAGTTCAAAACAGAAGGTCCCTCTAATGATGATTTCCTCTTATTTAAAGAGGAGAATCCCTTTGATACAATTTGATCAACAATTTACAGGTGTACATATGAGTCCTATTCTTAGTCAGATCGACTTTCTAAACTGGAATAGGATATCCTAGTATCCCGCAACAGAATGCTATTACAAGTGTTGAGTGAGGTGTTGCTATTGCAGCTGGAGTAACAATTTCTTTATTTGTCTTCTTGTTACTGTTGTTGTATGCTATTTCAGCATCACAAATGGCGGGTTGTTTCAGCCACGGGATTTGCATTCTGACTGTTTCAGCAACTTGGTCTCAGGCAGCAGCGATGGTTAATGCTAGCTCAAGGTGCGGCTGTTGTGGTCAATGTAACATTTTTGTGTTGTTGTTTCAACATCGTAGACCACAGACTGTGTAACAACTTCTTCTGTGTGAGTTGATGTTTCAGCATCGTTGACCATGAACTGTGTAACAGCTTCTTCTGTGTGAGTTGTTGTTTCAGCATTGTTGACCACAGAGAGTGTAGCAACTTCTTCTGTGTGAGTTGTTGTTTCAGCATTGTTGACCATGGAGAGTGTAACAACTTCTTCTGTGTGAGTTGTTGTTTCAGCAATAGGCCTCAATGCTAATCTGCAGTTTGAACTGTTTCAGCACTTATACATTTCTGATCAATGGTTAAGTACGAGAGTAATGTAAAATAATGTGCAAAACAAATTAAACATATAGTAAAGAGAAGAGGCGTTATATACCTTTGGAAAGATAGGGTAAAGTGATAATATGAGTTTAAATGTGAGTGAAACAAGAGTGTAATGGTGGAAAAAAGTGTGCACAAAAAGGTACATTGTATGGTCCTACATCCCCCCCAACTTAAAATGTTGCATGTCCTCAGGCAAATTCACTCTGAATCAGAATCTGAATACTGACTCTGAGCATGCAAGTTACTCAAGCAATAGTTGTGGAAGGTGATGTATGTTGGAGATTTGAACCCTTGAACGCGTTGTAACCTTTGCCAAGCTGTTGTTTCAGCATTCTTGAATAACTTATAATGGACTTGATATTTCTCTGTTGGCAACCAGAGGATAGGAAAATGAAACTGGTACCCTATCCATCTTTCAACACATTGTTGAACACACTTGATGTAGTTAGGTACCCTGGAGATTTCTATCTCAAGATTAGTGGGGCTAAAAGGATTGTGTTCCTATCTTTTCTCAGTAGATTGTTGCCAAAACATGTTGTTTTCCTGTAGGGAAGCAATCTCTGTTGATTTAATGAAGTGTTGACAATCCTAAAGCACTATTGTCTATAGTTGCTGAATGTGTTGAGTCATCCCTGGTTTCTTTAAAAACCGATAATACTCTGTAACAAAGGTGGCAACATTTTGTGGTTCTGGCCTTATCCAGAGAAGGCAATTATCCTCATTGTGCTTGGCAGCTAGGAAGTCATCCTACCATATAATCTTATTGTTAAGGAAGGAGGTGAGTGCCCTAAGCTTGATGTCACCGACAAGAGGGTTAAGGTTAAGTTGTCGGTTCTAAGGGATGGCCTCATTATGAAAATATGCTTCACAGAGGAGGTGTTGATCCATAGCATAGGCTTCTACAAAGGTTTTAACAAAATCTGTTGGATGTAACACTGCATGGGGTCTGCCTTCTATGATTGATTTGATCTGAAACCATGTAAGTCATTCCATGAGGAACAATGAGTAATTGCAGGATGGTTTCCTTGTAGCCAATATCTTTTGTGCCAAGTCAAATATTAGGAGCAATCTGCCTTTTAGCTCTTTGTTTTGTTTCTTAAGGGCACGCGATTCCTGGCGTGTTTTCTCCAAAGATTCCCAATTTGAGTAGGTATGATTTATCCAGATTTGTCTGTGTTCCTGCAGGCTTTTGGCCTGTGTAACAACAAACTCTTTTTTCCATTTTTCTATTATTGCCTTCTCATCCCATGGCTGAGTTTGTGTTTCAGCGTTGCAAGTAGTAGGCTGAGGTAGGGTCTGGGTGGCTTGTTCCACAAAGGTGTGGGTATTGATCTGGTTGGGAGGGGCATATTCATCAATAGGCAATGTTTGTACAACTTTGTTAACAAAAGAAGGGGTTTCATATTTGACATTTGTTGCAGGCCAGGGCTCAATCTTAATTTTGGAAGGTCCTGCTAGTTCTTGTGTAGAAGCAAGGTGTTCTTCTTTGACTACAAATTTTTAAGGAGAAAGGGAAGCTCCTGGCATTGGAATTTGAATTACTTTGTAGCATGCTTGATAGTAGATGTCCCCACATTGACTGCACATATATTCTCTACACGGATTCTTTGTTGTAGTTCTGTTTGACATGGTCGCTGTGCGAGATAGGGTGTACAAATTAAGTTCCTTCTCATAGGCTTCCTTTGTTGTGGCTAGCTCTTGCTTGTAGGCTTCCAATTCAGATTTTAGGAACTCATTTTCTTGTAAGACAGAGGCCATTGTTGGTTCTGTTTGAGGGGTGATTGGTTCTTGTGTAGCAGTCACTGCCTCACTAGTTGGTTCTTGTGGAGAAGCTACAGGATCGGTAGCTGATTCTTGTGTTCCAGCTTGTTGATGTAAAGAAAGTAATGTTGCAGCTACATGGGCATCTGATTCCTGTGTCTCAATAACAATATCAACAACTAGTTCTTGTGTTTCAGCTATAGCTAGTTCTTGTGTGACAGCTATGGTTGGTTCTTGTGTTTCAACCACTGAATGAGTAGCTGGTTCTTGTGTTTCATCTACTAAATGGGTAGCTGGTTCTTGTGTTTCAGCTACTGAATGAGTAGCTGGTTCTTTTGTTTCATCTACTAAATGGGTATCTGGTTCTTATGTTTTAGCTACTGGGTTTGAAACGGATGATGTCGCAACATTCCGGGTGCCTGGTTCTTGTGTTTCAGTGCCCGTGGGTGGAATAGGCAAAGATTTTGGCCTTTGGGAGGTTGGAGGTGTACGGAGTATTAGTTGGATGGGTTGGGGGTTTAGGGAAATGGTAGTAGTGGCTTCCCTTCTTGAGGCCCTTGTTCGTTTTCTTTGTAAAAAGGGCAGAAATAAAGGAATTTTCTTTCGTTTATGTAGGGGCTTTTCCTCAATGATGGGACAGGGAGAATTGTCTGGTTCAGAGTCATCGCTAAGAATATGAAGGGCAGGAGTGGATGATTCTAGTAAAGTGTGGGGTGGGCTTGGTATGGTAGGGGGGTTAATTGGACTGATTCGGTCTGTAGGCAGACTATTAGGTACTTATGGAGAATCTGGAGGGTTTTGTGGTTGTTGTTCCTGAAGATTTTTGAGAATTTCAGCAGCTTCTTGAGGATCTATGGGTGGGTTGTTTAGTGGAGGTTTTTGTTGGGAAAAACCCTTTTGGATAAGCAGTTGGATGAGACAGTGATGGGTGAGTGAAAGGGCGGGATATTTAGCCTTTTTACAGTAGTGCGACATATTTTTAAGACAACCGAGCAAATAATAAGGAATGTTCACCAATCTATTATGCCGTAAATGAGACAACAGGACAAAATCATGCTGGTAGACTACTTGGTATCGACCTTCATAGGTAAGGTAGTGTTTGACGAATTTTGCAACTTTAGGCCATGGAGGCGGCAATGAGATGAGTCGGACACCCTGGCCTTTAGGTTCAATTTGTTCCCCTGGCAAGAGGAAATCCTGCTGGGCATTCATGATGATATGTTTGCGGCTGAACAAGCGAAGTCCATTGGTAGGGAGACCCAAAACCTGCACTATATCCTCTTCTGTAACTAAAATCCTAACCCCTTGAATAATGGAATGATCTTCCTGGAGATTTTGGGCAAATTGCAGAACCTGTTGTTGATCAAACCCCTGGAGTCTCTGAAAATAACCGAGCCATCTTGCCTGCCGAAAAATTTGATAGGATTTTGGATACAATTCTAACAGGGTTGACGTGGTGGGTTCGTAACGTATAACAGAGCCTCCCATAACTAACAGCTCAGGAAAATACACCATCACAGAGTCGAGTAACAGCTTCTGTGCAGAGTAAGTTTTTCGAGTGAAGGCATGCAAGTAGTGGTGAAACAAACGAAAGGATGGTAAATAGGAATGGTGGTGGTTAATTCGTGTGAAATGATGGTATAAAAGTTTGATATTTCCTCCCCCCCTTTCAAGTGCGGCTAATAATGATTTTACATGAGTGGTAATAATGATTTGGAATCTTCTCATTAACTATAGCTTAACTATATTTACATAAAATTTACATACCTCACCTTTACCTTTTGATTTGTACTTCAAACAAAGTATAGTGCCTGCCCATACTAGTTTTGTAGTGGCCGTGGTGGAGACTTTTTTGATTTGTTAGATGAATTGTATCAAGGATTTGTTGACTGGAAGGACAAAATGTAGTATGAAAGCGCAAAGACTTATTAACAAAGAATGTTGAAAAGTTGGTGTTTCAGCAACATAAAGAAGGGCGAAAGAATTGTTGAACGGTGTTGTTTCGTCAATGGAAAATTGTGAAGAATTGTTGGACAGTAGTGTTTTGGCAATGGGGAGAAGGCGAAAGGTTGTTGACAATGGTGTTTCAGCAATGGGGAAAATGGTGAAAGGTTGCTGACAGTGGTGTTTCATCAATGGGAAAATGTGACGAATTCTGGAACAGTGGTGTTTTGGTAATGGGAAAATGGCGAAAAGTTGCTGATAATGGTGTTTCAGCAATGGGGAAAATGGTGAAAGGTTGCTGACAGTGGTGTTTCAGAAATGGGAAAATGGTGAAAGGTTGTTGAATAGAGATGGGGGAAAATGGTGTGAAAGATTGCTAAACAATGGTGTTTTAGCAATGGGAAAATGTGAAGGGTTGTTGAACATCGATGGGGGAAAATGGTGTGAAAGATTGTTGAACAGTGGTGTTTCAGCAATGGGAAAGCTTGCCTCTTCTTGAAGTAGGATTGTCCTTTCTTAGTAGGCCTGTGCTTTGATCGGGAATCTGCAAAAATCGATTGTAACATGGTATTCTTGACAGGGATTATTAGTAAACGAAATCTAATCTAATACTAAAGAGATTAAATTAAAAATAATTAATTGCAATGAGGGGTAGGAGCCCCCTCTAAAAAGAGGTAATGAGAGTCTGCCACACATGTGGCCTTAAAATATTCTCTAGAAATAGGGCGCTGGTACAGACAGAGTCGATGACCATTTACAAGTAATGGTGTTTTAGAGTCATTGATTGTGAGGAGCCTTATTGTTCCATTGGGGAAGACAGTGTCTACTTCGTAAGGTCCAAGCCATCTTGTACGTAGTTCCCCTTGAAATTATTTGAACCAAGAGTCATACAGTAGGGCCCAATTACCTTTTTGGAACTGCTTATGCTTGATAGTTTTGTCATGCCATTTTGATCTTTGTTGTTGAATCATAGTTGTCTGATGAACGACATCTAGTCTTTTTTCGTCCAATTCATTAAGTTGTTGCAACCTGTCTGTCTGTGCATTGGTCAAATCAAGGTTGACAGCTAAAGCAGTCCTTAAGGTTTTGATTTCAAATTCCAAAGGAAAGAAAACACTCTTTCCATAGACTAATTCATAGGGAGAGAATCCTGTAGTATTTCTCCAGGTAGTTCTGTAGGCCCATAATGCTTCGGGGAGCCTGTGAGACCAGTCCTTTCTTCTTTCCTTCACTGTTTTTGTCAGAATGGATTCTATTAATTTATTTGTTATTTCCACATGTCCATTGGCTTGAGGGTGGTATGTTGTAGTCATTCTATGCTGAATATGATATTTTTGAAGGGTGGCTTTAAAACCATGAGAAGTGAAAGGAGGTCCTCCATCTGTAACTAATTCTCTTGGCACTCCAAATCTGATGAAGATGTCTTTGAATAAGAAATCTATAAATGCTTCTTCAGTTTCTCTATGGTGTGCTTTAGCTTCCACCCATTTGGTCATATAGTCTGTGCAGACCACTATGTAAACTTTTTGATTTGATGGGGGGTTAATGGGTCCTACAAAGTCTAAGGCCCATCTTTCAAATGGTTCAAGTACTATATGGGGGTTTAATGGCATTTCATCTCTATGATTAGGTTGGACCACTCTTTGGTAGCTATCACAGGCCCGGACATATTTATTTACATCTTTGAAAAGTGAGGGCCAATAATACCCCATCCTGAGAATTTTATGTGATGTTCTCTTATCACCAAAATGCCCTCCACAAGGGCCATCATGACAAGCTTTTAGTAGGTCATAAACCTCATCTTCTCTAATGCACCTTTGGATTTCTTGATTAGGTCCTGTATGGAAAAGACACCCACTTATCCAACTATACCGAGCACTTTGTTGAATGATCCTTCTTTTCTCTCGATAGGATAGGTGTCGTGGTAACTTCCCTGCAACCAAGTAGTTAGCGATGTCTGCATACCAAGGTGAGTGAGTAGAAACTACAAATAGATATTCATCAGGAAAGGAATCATCTACTGGGGTATCATCATCAGGTGTCAATCGAGAAAGGAAATCAACAACTACATTTTCTTTTCCTGGTCTATCTACAATTGTAATATCAAATTCTTGCAATAATAGTAACCATCTGGTGACTCGAGCATTTGTTATAGGTTTGTTCATTAGATATTTGATAGTTGAGTGATCAGTATGGACAAGAGTAGAGTATCCAGTGATGTAATGTCTAAATTTATTAACAGCATAGATAACTGCTAAGAATTCCTTTTCGGTAATTGTATAATTGAGTTCAGCAGGGGTCATATTCTTGCTAATGAAAAAAATAGCATAACGAAGATGATTTTCTTATTGTCCCAAGACAACTCCTATTGCAGTATCTGAAGCATCAGAGGATATATGAAAAGGAAGTGTCTAATCAGGTCCTCTAAGAATAGGAGTTGTAGATAACTGATGTTTAAGTGTATTAAATGCTTCCTGGCAAGAATTAGTCCATTTGAATTCAACATTTTTCATCAGTAACACAAACAGGGGAGAAGCTATTTTGGAGAAGTTTTTGATAAATATTCTGTAGTATCCAGCATGTCCTAAAAAACCTCTTACCTTTGTTTGGGTTTTGGGAGTAGGAAGATCCTTAATGACTTGTATCTTGGATGGGTCTACCTGAATTCCTTGAGATGAGATAAAATGTCCAAGCACTATTCCTTCACTCATCATCATGTGACATTTTTCTATACTTAGGGAGAGTTGGGCTTGTATGCATCGTTTAATCACTTTCTCAAGGTTTTGTAGTGCTTCCTGAAAAGAAACACCATAAGGAGTAAAGTCATCCATAAAAATTTCCGTAGAGTTATTAAGCATATCAGAAAAGATTCCTATAACTGCTCTTTGGAAGGTTGCAGGTGCATTACATAGTCCGAATGGGAGGAATCTATAAGAAAAAGTTCCCCAAGGGCTAGTAAAAGTGGTTTTATCTTGATATTGGGGTGCAATTTCGATCTAGTTATACCCACTAAAACCATCTAAAAATGAGAAAAAATTCTTCCCTGACAAACTGTCTAACACCTGATCAATGAATGGTAGTGGAAAGTGATCTTTTTGAGTAGCTTTATTTAAGGCTCTATAATCCACACATACTCTCCATTTCCTATTTTTCTTAGGAACTATTACCAACAGGGAAACCCATTCACTGTATGATATAGGATAAATAAACCCTGCATCAAGAAATTTTTGAAGTTCTTCTTTAAGGATTTCTCTTAAATTAGGGTTCATTCGTCGTTGAGATTGGCAGATCGGTCGAAAATCCTCCTTGATATATATACGATGAGTACATAAGTCGGGAGAGATTCGTTTCATATCTGTGTAGTCCCAAGCGAATGCTTCTTTATGTTCAAGAAGTAACTTCATTAATTGTTGTGTTTTAGCATCTGTCAGGTTGGGGTTTATGTTTAGTGTTTTGCCAGGTTCAATTTCTACTGGTATGTTTTTTTAGGAGATGGTGGTAGGTGTTTGAGGTGGGTTCTCAGAGTCAAGTTTTTCCTGATTATCTGACTCTAAAAGTGTAGCTAGATGGTTGTGAGTTTTTGGAGTCATGGAGGAGGGTTCACAAATAAAATTATTAATTACTTCATCCTCAGTGGCATTTTTAAGGCTTAGATCTTGTCCAATAGTCAATATGGGTTGAGTAAGTTGATCATCAAAGTCTACCCATACAGAATTATCATTATTAATCAGGGGTGTAGCGTGAGGGTAGAGGGTAAGCTGTTTAGTCTCGTAATCATTGGAAATTGTCATCGAACCTGATCTACAACTGATAAAAGCATCTGATGTGGCTAGCCAAGGCCTGCCCAAAATTAGAGGGTGCCCCCCCAACTTTGTTTTAGGTTGTAGTACCACAAAGTCAGCTGGATAATTCCAGGATTCCACTAATATAATTAGGTCTTCAATGACTCCCTCTGGTTTGATTGTGGATCGGTCAGCTAATTCTATGATAGTTGGGGTGTCTCTGGTTTCATTTTGAAATTGTAACAGTTGTGAGGTTTCCAGAGTCATAATATTGATAGTGGAACCTAAGTCTACCAGAACTCGAGGGATTATCATTTTTCCAATTTGTACTGAGACAGTAGGGTGGCCGGGATCACCATATTTAACTGGGGGGGCTTTACCTGACTTTAGTGCAGACAAGTCACCCATAACATGGACTGTGAGGGGATCCTTAATTTTCCTACCGGGCTTCTTAACACAAATGTCTCGCATCATCCTGTCATAGATTGGTACATATCGGAGTGCTTGTAGTAGAGGAATTTTGACATAAAGATTTTGTAATTCCCCTAGAAGATTGAAAGTAGGTGGGTCAGGCGTTTTAGTCAAAGCTAAACGCTCAGAAAATGGTGGTTTTGTTGTTTCAGCAACATTGTTAGAGGATGATTGTACCTCTTCAGGTACATCATGCTCTTTTGTTTCCTCTTTATCAGAAGAGGTAACATCGGCTATGATAGGTTCTACTATTCTCCCATATCGTAAATGAATATCGTTGCATTGCGCAGGGAGAAGAGAAAATGTAGTCTGGTTATGAATATCAATGCACTGCACAACTTTATTATTGGGGTTAGGGTTAGGTTGTATAGGTAGTTGGGGTCTCATTATTTGATTTTTTGGTGGATTTCTTGATGGTAAGGAGAGTGGTTGCAGGAATTGTGATTGAGGTAATTGATTTGGGAAGGGGGTTTTTTTCCCTCTCCAATTTGGATTCCATTGGTTCTGATATGGTTTTTGTTGTTGTGGAGGCCAAGGAGTCCACATTGATGGATCAACTGATCCGAAATCGGATCCAGAAGCCTGATAGGGCTTGAAAAATGCTCAAAAATGAAAGTGCTCGGAATGCGACGAAACCTGTGCCATTGCGTCTGTCTCATCTTCCTGATTCCGGTGGTATATTTACTTCATCAAACAGAGTCCGTATGGAGAAGATATCGCGTTCTGTCCGAAAAGTCAAACAGGCAAAAAAGGGGATGACTATACAGTTCGTACAGTCCACGTGTCATGTCCGTACAGATGACATGGAAGGGCCGTACAATTGACGTGGCGGCTTCAGAGGGTGACACGTGGCATATCCATACGGAGGACATGTGGCATCACCAGGACGTGACACGTGTCAGGTGGATTTGGCACTTTTGGTGTACAATTGGACCAGTACGGAGGTGACACATGTCACCACTCACAGGGTGACACGTGGCAAGCTGACGTCATCGGATGACGTGGCATGCTGACACGGCAGATGACAGGGCATACGATAGGCTGACGTGGCAAGCAACGTGGCAGTACGGAAGGATCGACGTGGCAATTGACTTGGCAGACACGTGGGTGAATCATAGGTTGACACGTGTTAGGTTGTGATTGGTTTTTAAAGCGCCACGTGGCCCAGTCATGGGCTGCCACGTGGCACTGCATTATTGGGTATTGGTTGTGTGTTAAAATTTTTGTTATGGTTCGACCGGGATTCGAACTCGGGACCGCCGGTCCGGACCGAGATTCGAAACCGGGACCTCTGGGCAGGCAACGGACCGGCGGTTTGCGCTAGCCACTCGGGCGGCACGTGGTACTTGCTATAGAATTGGCGGAAATGATTTTTAAATTTGGTTAAAGGTATGATTCGGCGGGAAAAGGGTCGGGGCTTATCCCCAGCCCTTGGCAAACCATATCGCATGTAACCGTAACCCATAAAACCCGGAGCTACACCAACCAACGGGCGCGGGAACTGTTAGGCCATGGGCCTATGTATACGCCAATAAGACCGGGAGTAGAGCCAATGGGATAGGGCCAGCGCTATGGCGCATGGCCATATGGCGCTCCATATGACCGAGTAAAGGGGGCCGCGCCCAGCATTTGGGGGCTAGCGCCCAACAACTATAACAAAGTGGGTTTTTATTACAAAATTTGTTTTTTTATTAATTTAATATGCCTATTATTAGCAGATTTCTTCCATTTTTGGGGGATATTGGGCATTTTTGGAGGCCAGATTCTTGGAGGAAGTTAGGGATGTGAAACCAACTCCAATGCTATATAAACCAGGCCTGTTTGAGGCCAAACACAGTCATTCAGAGCAGATTTATGCTGAAGGAAAGTCAAGCCAAAGTCAGTTTGATGTAGGGAAGCCTTTGAGGTGGAGACGTTGTTGGATCGTTTCTGGGAGCTTGGAGCATCAATTTTGCATGCCGTTTCTTTTGCAGGGTTCTTGAGATCTAGGACAACAAGACGAGATCAGTCTTGTAGCCATTTGGCATTGCTGAGATGTAATTTTGAGCACTTGAGCAGAAATAAAGAAGCCTCCCCCACAGAGAAAAGGCTCGGAGACGTAGGCAAAAGTTGTGCCGAACTCCGTTATCAACCTGCGTTCTTATGGTTTGTTGTTTATTATTCTTTTCATATATGCATATTTGTATTTGACTGATATAATCCTCTTCTTTCCTCATTCTTTCATTAAATTCTCAAATGGTTAATTTATACATGCAAGTTTAAAACTCAACCATAATCATTTAAAAGATCCAACGGATCATCAACAAAGGGTGGGTTAGTTTGTTGCATGGGTGGGTAATTCATTTGATTTAGATATTGCATTTGATTATAGGGAGGGTAACTCATTTGATTGAAAGAAGGATAGTTATTCCAACAATTAGAAGATGTAAATGGCATGTTAG
>ML794008.1:197203-213589 GCA_009831015.1 Picea engelmannii
AGTTAAAAACAGAAGGTCCCTCTAATGATAATTTCCTCTTATTTAAAGAGGAGAATCCCTTTGATACAATTTGATCAACAATTTACAGGTGTACATCTTAGTCCTATTCTTAGTCAGATTGACTTTCTAAACTGGAATAGGATATCCTATTCTCCCGCAACAGAATGCTATTACAAGTGCTGAGTGAGGTGTTGTTGTTGTGGCTGGAGTAACGACTTATTTATTTGTCTTCTTGTTACTGTTGTTGTATGTTGTTTCAACATCGCAAATGGAAGGCTGTTTCAGCCACGGGATTTGTTCTCTCACTGTTTTAGCAACTTTGTCTCAGGCAACAACGATGGTTAATGCTAGCTCAAGGTGCGGCTGTTGTGGTCAATGTAACAGTTTTGTGTTGTTGTTTCAGCATCGTAGACCATGGAATGTGTAACATCTTCTTCTGTGTGAGTTGTTGTTTCAACATCGTTGACCACGGACTGTGTAACAACTTCTTCTGTGTGAGTTGTTGTTTCATCATTGTTGACCATAGAGAGTGTAGCAGCTTCTTCTGTGTGAGTTGTTGTTTCAACATTGTTGACCACAGAGAGTGTAGCAGCTTCTTCTGTGTGAGTTTTTGTTTCAGCAACATGCCTCAATGCTAATCTACAGTTCGAACTGTTTCAACACTTATACATTTCTGATCAATGGTTAAGTATGAGAGTAATGTAAAATTATATGCAAAACAAATTAAACATATAGTAAAGAGAAAAGACGTTATATACCTTTGGAAAGATAGGGTAAAGTGATAATATGAGTTTAAATGTGAGTGAAACAAGAGTGTAATGGTGGAAAAAAGTGTGGGCAAAAGGGTACATTGTATGGTCCTAACACTAGGTATGCAACAACCCCATTCACACTATCTCTTTAGTCAGGTACCCTTCTTATTCCCTCCTCCTAGGATCGTCAATACCCCAATCATGGATACCCTCACCTTATCTAAGCTTACCCTTGGGATCCATGTGTGGTATATGGATCCATCTCCTTCCCCCTTTTGTAGTTCTAAACGTCAACCTTATTTGTCTTTGTCCATCATGTAGCATGTAACATACCCACCCACCCACATGTTGGGCATGCTACCTCAAAAACTCACTTCGAAACCAATTTTGAACTCTGATAATAATTAATTTGAAAAATAAGCATGAAAGAATCATGTGCATTGATCACAATCCATGATACAACTTGAAAGAAATGAACAACATGCCATGCAAAACAAATAACCAGCAAACATGCACACAAAAATACATCTCAGAGATAATTAAATACACAATGGAAAATACAATGTATAGAAAACACAAACAACACTTATCTTTGCAATTAAACATTCACCAACTGGCTGCAGACCAAGGATGTTCCTACCAACCATAGAAATTGTTGTTCATTGACTCTCAACAATAGGTCACCCTTGAGCCATGGATATGATTCATGAATCCATAAGGATGGGTCCTAGGAAAAATCTAAAACACACAACAATTGGCTAACTAGCTCTCAGGTTTCCCAACCACACAACAAATTGAAATTTCCATCTCTCTTTCCTCCTCACCCTACAGAACCCAAATAAATGAACACCTTTCTCTACCATGCAGTCCCTCCAGGCTCTTCCATTTCTCTCCAGGGCTCCAATGCTACTGGTAAGGAAATATCCCTACTAGAAACTCCAAGGATTCTCAGTTCTAGACAATTATTTCCGAACTGCCATCAATCTCATGCACATAGACATCCATTCCCTCCTAGAATGATGAATAATATATTACATCCATATAGTAATGTCTCTCCTCCTCCAACCATTCGTTTCCATGCTCCCCCCCAAAGAGCACACAAATTCAACAAGAGTGAGATGAGGAATTCTAAAATGAAATGATTAACCAAGAGCAAGCCCCAAACAACCCACATGCAGGGTTTATATAATTACACGAAAACAAGAACCACATGGCCTTCCTCCCAAGAAGCACATGTAACCCATTTTCTTCATAAAATCAATTATGGGTAAATAAAATATGTATCCCCTTAATCCCCCTCTCTCATGGAATCATAGCCCCCTATCTCTTTTTTCCTTGTCCATCTTACAACCAATGATGTATTTTTTTTATTAATGTATATAGATGTATTACATTTCCTAGGCTCTCTCTCCACTTTTAAACTTTACCATCTCACCATCCTAAGTCACAATTACATAATACATTATAGTTCACAAGGGTCAAAACCGGGGTGTTACATCCCCCTTCCCTTATTTTGGCACTGTCCTCAGTGAACAACACCATTCCAATTTTATTAACATTACAAATATAGGCCCTTTGGCCTTAATCCACATAGGAAATCCAACCAACTCTTATATACATAGGCACTCTACCCTAAAATTAAACATGTATACATAGGAATTCTGACCCAAAACATGTATAATGATCTTTAGAATTTATATTTCTGGCAGCAGTTCCAACCAGCAAGATCTCCTTCCCTCTCATCCTACACAACCAAAAGAAATGAACCCCTTTATATGGCCTACAGTCCCTTAGGATATTCCACTTCTCTTTAGGAATTTAGTGCACTCAGACAAGGAGTTTTAGAGTTGCGGCTCCAAGAACTCCAACTACAACAAGTACATTGGAATTTCTTCATTCTATGCCTTCATCATTGAGCTTGATTTCCTTTTAGTTCTATTTTTCTTGAGCTTCCATCTTCCATAGCCAACATTTCATATGTATTATACACATACAGTCATCATGAGATATCAATATACCAATCTCCAATAATAAATGTCAAATATTTTTTATACAGGAAAACAAAATTCTTTGAGCAAGAGCTTCCTGCTCATAATTTGTTTGTTTCTTGCAGTTGAATGCATAAATATTTATTATGGCTTATATAAATGGCACACCCAATACCATTATTCTTGTGATTTTCTCAACCTTCAATTAGCTAAACCAATTGTTAGCATATCATAACAATTTTTAATTTCTCAAATCTGCTTGTATACAAGAACTAAAATTCCCTAGGCATGAGGATTTTTCTCATAATTCTTGGCTCTTGTAGAAAAAAGAATTTGTATTCTTTATGGGATTACATTTTTTCCATATCCAATACCATTCTACCTACAATTTCCTCAATTTACACTCATCCAACAAACTGTCAGTATCTCATGTACAAGATATATATATATATATATATATATATATATATATATATATATATATATATTCATGGAAACAAGTGATCTCAAAATTGTTTGCAACTACAATTCAATTACTTCCATAAATTATTAACATTAAATGGAAATCAAATATTGAATGTAATGAACCCATCATTACATACACATGTAGTATCAACCAATCTCATCTTTCTACTATACAAAAAGATTTTTATTACTTCGTCCCCTCAGCAGATCTTTCTATAATTTATCGTTATGTAGCTACTTTAAACTGCAACTTTCGCTTTGCAATATATAACAACTCCTGAAGTGTTTTCAACTTCAGGGGTTAACAATACTCACATCATTTCAACTGTTAGCATAATAATTTCTATGTTATATAATATATACATTCATTCACCAAATGCATTCAATAATTCTTGTAATACCACTTGTAACATTTTCAATACCTCCAAAAAGTGGTCTCAACATTGTAACAAACAACAATTCAATCACCTTCAACTAGTATTCATATTAAATATAATGCAACTATCCATTATTATGTATTTTCAGCCCCACTGACTTTTCATAGTGCATCAAATAATTACTAAATAAAATAACAATCGATGTACCAATACCCATGGCCACATTTACACAATGTATCCCTGCATTGACTACATAATACCACATAACTATGTCATGCATTCCACCATGATGAGTTGGAAGGTTTGTCTAATGCCTCAACACATCATTCGAACTCTTCCTAATACTTCCTAACTATTTGTATACCTTCCTCTTCAACCCATACACAACACAAATAAATATGATTCCTAAGTTCTCTTCAGTGTCAAAAAAATGGTTGTTGTCCAAACATCAACTATACAAGGGAAGCCATTGAGCCCTCAAATAACACTATATCCCTTCTGTATACAACCATATCATGGTCTCACACATGACTAAATCTATGTATATTTATTGTTATATCAAGAGTATGTCTCCTGACTTGACCTGGTTACGATCCCATGACCAATCATAACACAATATGAAACTAACATTTTATCTAAATGCATTCTAGCATCAACAAAATTTATATACTTTAGGAATTTGTCCATTACATATCAATTTAAATATTGAAAAAATAACTGAGGGAATTATTACCTCAATTCCCTTCAACATCTATGCATCAAAAGAAACTAAATGCATACCTACATCGTTGTTATCAACCTACTTTTTTCTATCTGATCCGTTGGTATTTGTAAAATCTTGCAAGGTTTCTCTTCCATCCTTTCGATTACCATTCCTACCACCCTCATGGTTCTTTTCATATATGTAAGTCATAAGAAACAACATCCACATATTTAACCATGCTGTATCATTTTTTCTAAATATAGAATCCATAATCCATAATTAGTCATACTCAATTGTTATAACATCATTATTGCATGTATATAACAAAAAACTATTCTAAGTCCTCATGCATCCCATATGCATATCCAAGAATGTACACATGAAAAATTCACATCTATATGCACCAAGAATTCACTATCAACATGCCTACTAATGCATAATGCATTCTCACTTCATTGTACACATCATGCACTCTAGTGCATTTATGTTTCAATTCATCTATTTGTTTATTTATTTATTTTGTAGTTGGTTTTCCTTGAATTTATTCATATCCTTATCTCCTAGTTTTCTCCCATTGTACTCATCTGCACTACTGTTCCATCATCTAATCACTTTCCAGCCAAGTTCCACTTCACCATTCTACTATTAAGATTTGCCATTACACCAAAACCCGCAGGTGTTAGTAAACTTCCAAATCAACAACATCACCTTGAGTGGGCGATTAGTCCCATGTTCCCAACATGTCGGTTAGTCCATGAGAGGTGCGACAGTTAGTCCAACACCCCTAGTTCACGAGAGGTGTGGTGGTTAGTCCAACACCCCCCCTTCGACGTAACTCGAGGAAATTGAACCTGGGCCAAGGCTCTGATACCATGTTCGACAACACATGTATTCCAACAGAGAACGAACACCTTCAGTAACCACTCACATAATCAGATCAAAGATCAATAGATCGATGTTTTCACGTGGTAAAACCCCTACGGGGAAACATCCATGGCCCCAGCCAACGCGACCACTTGGAGCAGTTTATTAATGAAAAGAAAAAGATTACAGAGAGATTTTACAAGAGAGTTTCTCACAATCGATCATCAACAAATGACCCTCCATGCTCTTTAAATAGATATCATGGACCAATCGGGTGTTAAGCCACAGATCAATGGTCGTTAATATCGAGGAGAGTATGAACTGTCAGATCACTCTATGTCGGGAACATATCGTGACCGTCGGATTTCCTAACTACAAATGCATACTAATGCATACTAAAGAAACACACTTTTACCTAACGACATATTATACCAAGTAGATCTTAACTAACTCCTAAGTGTCTAAATATCCTAACAATTCTCACTTCATTGTACACATCATGCACTCTAGTGCATTTATGTTTCAATTCATCTATTTGTTTATTTATTTATTTTGTAGTTGGTTTGCCTTGAATTTATTCATATCCTTGTCTTCTAGTTTGCTCCCATTGTACTCATCTGCACTACTGTTCCATCATATAAGCACTTTCCATCCAAGTTCCACTTTTCCATTCTACAATCCAACCAATGTGTTCTATTTGCAACAACTTCTCTTAGGAAGTCATATCCAAAATTTACCTTCATGAAACATTCCAGAACCTTGGAATGAAGTAGCTTAGAACATTCCATCTCTTTACTACCACAACATTATTGAATCAAATATTGTTACTCTTATTTGTCCATCAGGTTACTTCATTAACATTTCCCTATGAAACCATACCTTTCACACTTAATGTCATTCCCATTGGAAGTCTATTTTCATTGAGTGACACTTTTAGAGTGAAAGAGCATTCATTTTTCTATCTCCAATTTCTCTACATTGGCATCCTATTTCCACTGTGAACTCTGATATCAAAAGTGGAATTATTTCACTGATTATTTTTATACAAGTAGATAATTCATATCTAACAAATTCTTGCCTGGAATTCCTATGCTTGAGACATAGAGATTATTCACACACAATCTCTTGAGATCTTTGTTTTCTTTCACATCAAGCTTGCAATTGTCTACACATCTCTACCTTCAAGGTTATGGAGCCCTACTTTTCCTTTCTATGCCCATTAATGAAAATATTCACCTTCTAGCTTCATATCCTATGTGAGTATTCTTTCCTTTGTTGTACCTGCAACTTATTCACATTATGTAGAAGCTAAATAATAATCACCCAATTCTTCTTTTCTCAAGTTATTTATCCACTTTTCACTAATTTCCCTGTAGCTCTTTATTTCCTCACCCAACTTATGTAGGCTCTGTCATGATTCCATGAATTTGATATCTAATCATAGTCTTGAATTTATCTGATTATACCTCTAATTCTGCAAAATCTGCAAGCAATCATTTTGTTAGAATTATACATATCATACAAATTTGCCAATTAAAATCTACAAGTACTTTTTGTACTCATTTCATGAAAAATTATATCACAATTCTCCAAATTATAAAAAATCCATGTCATTATCCTCTGAATTATCTTTCCAACAATTGTAATCATTCCCTGGTCCGATCTCTAAGCTCAATGTTATGGCTTCCTGAAAAATCCATTTTCACCCTATTTGTGTATTTTCTCCACTAGTGAAATTTGATTGAAAAACCAACTTTAGTCAACTGCAGAAGAAAATATGTCTAGAACTATAGAAAAATTTATATGAGGCATAGATAATAAAAATTAAAAGGAATTCATAACAACTTTCCTATTTGTAATATGATTCTCCAATAAAAAACTACAACAATTTGGAAATGACAAGTTTTCTCTTTTTTCACCTCTTTTCCAGTTATTGGAGTCTCTCAATCTGTGCAGTTCTAGAAATTTTTCACTAAAACAAAGTTTTATGTCTTGATGAGTAAATATAATTTTTCAGTTTTGTGATCTCGGGTAACTTTTCTTCCTCCGCAAATCTAAAAAATCCCAAAAACGTGGCCCAAAATAGTGGATTTTGGCCTATTTTAGCATCCCCATTCCAATCCCCTTAGGATTTATTCAGTTCGTTCATGGGTTGTTTCTATGTATTATTTTTGGATACCCTCAATGAATTTCATCTTAATATGGACCTCTTCCAATGATCTAGACACAAATCTTTAAAAACCATTACTTTGTCATTTCTGACAAATGAAAGACAAAATGGACAAGGGCCATCTCTATAAATTTCGTAGAACTCATATCTATGGAAAAAAAACATACGTTCATCCCAATATGACTTTATATTCTCTATTTATGGCCAAAATACAAAAATGGATCCATACTTGCACCGTGGAATAATTTTTCATATGGGGAAATCTACACCGTTGATCTTAAAATCAGAATAGATATGGATTACTTGTCGGCGTCTCCCATTCAGACTACTGAAGAATTGAGCTCAAACAAGACTCCAAAAAGAGGGTATCAAAGAATATTCATTTTCAATACTATTAGATCTTTTCATTCGAAGTTCTCAAAATTAGGTAAGTTTCACTGCTCCGACCCAAGGGTATTGAAGAATATTCCATTTCGATACCTTCAGAACTAGTCACCCGAGATTCCAAAAATAAGGTAATTGTCGCCACTCTAACCAAAGGGTATCGAGGCATATTCCCTTCGAACCGTTTCCTTTAGAGTTCAAAAGGTTCATGAAGTTTCAGTACTTCGACCAGAGGGTATTGAAGAATATTCCCTTTCGATACATGGACACCTAGAGTTGAAAATATTAGGAAATATTTGGTGCTCTGACCAGAAGGGTATCGAAGAATATTTATGATCGATACCTTATCACTCGGAGTTTAAAATATTGGGCAATATTTTCTTCTCCAACTAGAATGGTATTGAAGAATATTCTCGATCGATACCATTGAAACTCTTCTGAATGATATCTTCTTAAAACTCCTTTCTGAAAACACATCTCAGCAAGATTTGATGACTGAGAATAATCCTGATTAATCTAACAACTCTCATTCTTTTGGAATCCTCCTATTGTCTTCTCTTCATGCCTGACTCTGAAGTCCTTCCGACACTTCCTTTCCTAAAGGCCTGTCAGGAACGCCTTTCTTGGACCTCTAAGATTGAATCTTGACTATTGATTTCCTATGACTTCCCAAATGACCGAAAATGAATGTGGACCATCGATTTACCTAATTTATGAAACCCTTGAAATGAATCTCATCCGTCGATCTAGTAACTCTATCAAACTTCGAAAACATTAATATTTTTATATTTTTAAAGATCAAATCTGGGTTGTTGATTTCAAGATCGAACATGATCTTGGTCGTCGATTCTCTGAAAGCTTCCCCAAACTATCGAGGCCATTAAAAAATATAAAATTTTCAATCTTCCAAGTCGAATTTATCTCTACAACTCCACATATCGAATCCATTAAACCTCTCAAACAATCTGAATCATTTAAACATGGATTTTCTCATGAATTTGGGGATTTCACTCTATTTTCCCCCATTTTCCTAGAATTCATACCAGTTGAATATTTAACAATGAATCTTCCCAATTCACACCCATTCCAGCCTATACAAGTCTGGTGTTTCAACCAGAATCTTTGATACCAATCTATAACATACCCAACCACCCACATGTTGGGAACTCTACCTCAAAAACTTGCTTCTGAACCAATTTAAAACTCAGATAATAACTAATTGAAAAATAAGCATGAAAGACTCACATGCATTAATAAATATCCATGCTACAACATGAAATAAATAAACAACATGCCATGCACAACAAATAACCAGCAG
The DNA here is from genome assembly GCA_009831015.1 of Picea engelmannii. Taxonomy (NCBI): domain Eukaryota; kingdom Viridiplantae; phylum Streptophyta; class Pinopsida; order Pinales; family Pinaceae; genus Picea; species Picea engelmannii. Next base: position 206,225 of record ML794008.1, read on the forward strand.
ACATGTATGCAAAAATGCATCTCAGAGATAATTAAATACACAACGAAAAATAGATTGTACAGAAAACACATAGAGAACTTATCTTTGCAAGTATAGATTCACCAACTGGCTGCAAACCAAGGACCTTCCTTCCAACCATAGACGTTTCTAGTCATTTACTTTCAACAATTGGTCGCCCTCAAGCCTTGGATATGAATCCACAAGGACAGGTCCTAGGCCAAATCTAAAACACACAAAAGTTGGCTAAATAGCTCTCAAGTTTCCCAACCATGCAATAAATTCAAATTTCCATCTCTCTTTCCCCCTCATCTTGCACAACCCAAAGAAACGAACAAATTTCTCCATCATGTGGTCCCTCATATTGTTCCATTTCTCTCTAGGGCTCCAGTGCTAATCATTAGGAAATATCCCTGCTGGAAACTCCAAGGATTCTCAGTTGTGGACAGGTTTTTCCAAACTTCCATCAATATCATGCACACAGGAATCCATTCCCTTATGGAATGATCAATAATATATTAAATCCATATTTCAATGGCTCTCCTCCTCTAACCATTGGTTTCCATGCTACCCCCCCAAGAGAACATGAATTCAACAAGAGTGAAATGAGGAATTCTAAAATGAAAATGATTAACCAAGGGAAACCCCCAAAGACCCCAGGGGCATGGTTTATATAATTACATGAAAACAAGAACCACATGGCCTTCCTTCCAAGAATCTCATTTAGCCCTTTTTCTCCATAAAATCAATTATGGGTAAATAAAATATAATAAAAATACTTAGACCCTTAATTCCCCTCGCTTGTGGAATCATGGCTCCCTATCTCTTTTGTCCTTGTCCATCTTCTAGGCAACAATATATTTTTTTATTAATGTATATATATGTATTAAATTTCCTAGTCACTCTAGCCCCTTTTCAACCTTATCGACTCACCATCCTAAGTCACAATTACATAATACATTATAGTTCATAAGGGTTAAAACTAGGGTGTTACATGCTCTGTAGATGATAACTTCCTCCTGCAAAATGAAATCAAGTGGTCTAACTCTCCTTCACCTGGTTGTGTCAAAACTACTCCCAATGCTATCGAAAATGCATCAGCATGTACATGAAACTCTTTTCTGTAGTTAGGAAAAACTAGAATCAGTGTGGCGACCATCTTCTATTTCAATGTATCCACACTCTTCTGACATTCGTCATTCTAATAATACTTAGCTTCCTTCTTCAACAACTTCTTCATAGAGGCCATGATCTGCACATATCCTTTTATGGAAATTCTATAATATCCTGTATGACCTAATGTGGACTTCAACTGTCTCATTGAAGTTGTTGGAGGGAAATCAACAATCACAACTATATTTGCAAGGTCCATTATCAATCCCTGTTTACACACTACATGGCTCAACAAAATTCCAAAAGCCGCATAAAATATGCCTTTCTTCAGATACAATGAGATCCGGTATTGCCTACACTTATCTGACATTAAGTGCAAAAGTTCTGCATGATCTTTCAATAGACTAAATATTGTCCAATAATCTAAATAGACCTTTAGGAACTCATGAATACACTCTTTGAAGGTTGCGACAACTACTCTAGAAAATGTCATTGGTGCATTCTTCAACCGAAATGACATAATTGTATGCTGGTGACAACCCCATTCTATTGCAAAGGTCGTATTATACTGGTATTCTTGCACAATCCTAATCTGGTGGTATCCTCAGAATCCACTCATAAAAGAGTAATCCTCTTGACCCCCTACATTCTCTAATAATTCATCTGTAAAAGGTGTAGGAAAAGGGTCATGTAAACATGCATCATTCAACTTTCACAGATCTATGCATATCCTTATTCCTCATGTCTTCTTGTATTGGACTACCAAAGGGATAATCTATTATGATTCTTGAACACATTCTATAATTATGTCCTCTAACATTCCTTCTATCTCTTTTTTTATCTTCTTCTTGTACTTTGTATTCATTCTATAGGGTCTCCATTGCATAGGTTTTGAAATTGGTTTCAACGGAATCTTTATTTGTCCTAATTATGTAGCAATTCCTTTCATCTTTGAGAACATCGTTGGAAATAGATATTGGTATTCCTGCGGTAGTTCGGTAATATTCTCAATAGTTTCATCATTCCATTACTCTCCTATGTGCACAAACTTAGGATTTTCTTATGTACCAATATTCACTTTGCACGTTCTTAAAGGATTTGCATATATAGCGGCCTCAAGCTCTGGTCCTACTACTACATGTTCCCCTTCCATCTCTGATATTTGCAAATTCCTTGGATCTTCATCATCTTGGGATTCCTTTATGACATTATAGCAATGAAATACCTCTTCAATTGTCGTAGTGACTCTAGGCATACTATACAAAGGAACTAATCCCAAAAATTCCTTCGATGCAAAAATATTATCCTTGAGCACCTGCAAGGCTGAGTCAATCAAAGGATTATTATTCTCAAAACTGAATTCTACCTTGAATTTCCTTATCAATTCTTCCAAATCACATGTCCCTCTGTGCACTTCAAGTTTTATGTACCAATCCTTGGGAATAGTTTCCAGAGTATGCACAAATAAGTGAGCCCATTCTTGTTGAGGTACTGATCTCCACCATGCAGTACACTTCATAACATGATCTGCAAGACAACCTAATCCACTATACTTCGACATGATACTTTCCCTCTTTGTCCCAAACCTGACTTGAAATAACCTCTTGCATTGCATCCAATATCCTATCCCATCATTGTGCATATCTCACCATCTCGCTAAAGTTGATTTAAGTGCAATATTTAAGAACAAGAGTCTTTTTTATCTCAGTTCAAACTCATTAATAAAATATTATGTATGTCTTAGTCCATTATACCTTGGAGGTTCAACTATTTCAGTTCCAATCCATCTTAATGCATGGGTAATTCGAGCACACCTTTTTGTTGATACTTCATGCAGTCTTTGTTGCCAATTCTCCAGAGCATCTTTTGAGTCTGATGCACATGAGAAGATACTCCTCCAACTAAGTGCGCCTTCATTTGTAGGATTCACATAGTCTCCCATTCATGCATTCATATTATATAAATTATCAAGTTACTTTATCTTGGTTGGTTCTACATACCTCCTTCCTTCAGTGGGATATAATGGCACAATAACCTTTAGGTATTGTACTTCGAATACCATCCATATTTTCTTTATGTCAATGATTGTCTAATTATAAAATTCCCAATCAATTCCTAACAGTGTTGGATACAGTGTATTGCCATCTAATATGTTGATCACTTCGAAGTATACTACACTACACACTCCATCAATATTGACATTAACCCATATTACCCTTCCGAATGGAATGATATTATGTTGGTTTGGTAATCTCAACTGAATAGGAGACCAAATCAACTTCAGTTGACCCATTATCTCCTAAGTCTGTCTCGGTATAAAATTTACATATGAAACTAAATCTAGAATTATGTTTTCCATTTCATAAGGTCATATCTACATATTGAGCTTGAACTCCCTATTTATTCTCTTCTTAATTTGCACCCAGTTAAATACTTTGTGTGCAACATGTTTCTCTCTTTCTTGGGCACAATGGCCAATCATTCTACATACAATACTCAATGCAGATTCATCCTTTATTAAATCTAAGAAACTTCTTAAAAATCTCTTCAAAGTACTTACCTCATAAGTTCATTTCTCAGAATGATCATAGACTAAAGGCATATCATATACCTGTGGTTTATCATACAATGGTGGCACAATTGAAGTTGAACCTATCCAATATTCTCCCATCAATTCTTTTCTTTATTTTTGGTAAGTCCCTTTATATTTCCTTACATCGGATAATGGTAATGGATCCATTTATTTTCTTACCCATTGGTGAATATTGTTCCCTTGATCTATCACGTCTTCTCTCATTCTTGTTCCTCAGTGTATAAAACCTTCTATCTTACATTTCTCATCATACGCCTCCATTGTTATCACTTTTATGTGCTAGTTATGGTTAGGATTTTGGTTTTGGTTCCCTCTTTCCTTCCATTTCATTATCAGTTGAGGAAAATCCTTCATTACATGGTCTAATGCTATGCAATATGCGCATGTCGTGAAAGGATTTGGGAAGTCTCTCAACAAATTTACCAGTCGATTTCAATTATAACAAATGATAGGTCCTCTTCCTCCTCCTCAAAATCCTCCTCATCCTCTGCCTATGTTGAATCCTCCTTTTCCACCCTGATTAAATCCTCTCAGATTATTATAATATGGAACTCCTCCTTCTACTACAATATTTTCTTCTTGGATCTTGTAAGAATTTGCAGTGCACTCTCTCATTAAGTTCAATGTGCGACAATTCTTTTCATCATGTTCTATAGACTTTAAAAAGTTACATAACAAATTCCTGGGTGTACTTTGGCACTTCGACAATAATGGAAAAGAAGTTGGATCATGTCCCCATGTCTTGCATATTTCAAAATACCCCACTCCTCCTTCCAATGGGTTTGGTTCCCCTATAGTCATATACTGCAAAACATTACAGGTATTCCTCTTTATGATGGCCTTTTGTCTTATAGGTAATACATCAAACTTGTTCACTCTTATCATTTCCTTTCGTTAGTTCCAATAACTGAATTGTTAGCACAACTAATTGTGAATGAACCCTTGTCATCCATGCACCATCTCCTATAGGATATGCTTCTAACTTCATTGCACTTTCTAATACTTATGGATGTGAAGTGACCTACTCCTGTGTTAGAGGATAGTGAGTGTGTGACAATAAACTTTCAATAAACCATTCTCTATTTTTTTCATGAGGAATATGGAATGTTAATCTACCCATCACATATTTAAACCTCCGATCATAATCCCAAACTATCTCAGTCCGTATTTTCTTAATTTATTTCAACTCTATGATGTACTTCAACTCATATTTTAGCTTTTGAAGTTCCTCTAACAAGGCTTGTAAAAATTTTGCCAATGTGCTTGATTGTCCTGTCAATGTAGTAGTCTGATACTTCATGTACCATAATAGTGTGTTACCTCTTAACGTAATTTCTAACTTCACAATCTTTATTTCCTCATCCTGTACATTCTTCACAACCCATATCGTCTCAAATACATATAGATGTTTCTCTAGGTCTTCTGACCCCTCTTCCTGGAATGCATGCATTCTTAATGTATTATCTATTCCCACCACTCTTTTATGCATAGAATTTACCTTCGGTGATGTTGAACAACAGTGGTTCGTTGTGTTATTTCCACCATTTTGACTATTGTTTTGAGTTCCTCCACTAAGTACAATTTCTCTTGACAAATTTATGGTTTCTGGTTCAGGTCTTGGTGATGCACACAAGATCATGGGTTCGACACAAATTTTGATCTAAGATGGACTTCCTTATTTTTTCAAACTACATTGAATATTCTTTTCTTTCTTTTTCCTTTCTCCATATGGTGCGATCTGAATTACTACGTAGGGGTCTATTTTCTCAAACACTTTTTGTTGCTCTTCTCTCTCAACCATGGTCTAATTCTTACTATACCAAAACATTTTCCCATAGTGAAATACTCCAATGTCTATGTTGGATCCACTATCTTCCTCTCTTAACATCCTCACTCCATCCATTCCATATTCATCTTTTTCATCTCATACCATCCTTTGTTCATCATCCAATCCCCCTATTTGCATGAAGGAACCTACAAATAAGATTCCATCTTCATAACATTCTTGTCGCACAACAACATCTTTATCTAGGTTGACAATGTGTTCATAAATATTCTGTGTGGAACCTAGAATAATTCCCTCTCTGTGACACTATAATACTTGGTGCAATCTATTGCAAACTCTGCAATGTAACCTCCCAGTATACTATTCAACCAAAAATCAACTGCAAGAGAAAATTTATTACTTATTGTATTCAATTGTCTAATCAATTCAAGAGTCCATTTTTTCAGAGCCTTAGCTTAGTATGTTCCAACATTCTCCAATAGCCTTTCTAACCATTCAGTCAAAATTATCAAAAACTCACCAAATAAGATTTCATGAAGATATATAAACACATTTCCTTTGCAATCATTATTCAAAATTGATCCATGTGTTCCTATTTTGTTCTTTAGAAAATTCTAGTTCCTTCCTCCATAACCATTCTATGATCTCTTCCTTATTCGGCCTCCAAAACATTCCCTTCAGTTCAATATCTCGGTCTCGATAATGGAACATTTGTTGGTGCACAATGAGAAGACTTGAGGTTAAAAATTAAGAAACCAACAAACCCCTTATACATCGGCCCTTTCAACATCACCTAAAAGAAAATGAAGTCTCACTCGATGAATCTAGATGGGATGCAAGAACCAAGGTTTTACAGTGATGAGGGGAATTTATTCATTCATCATAATCGTACTATGACTTCGCCATTCATCTACTATGTGCGCAGTTTCTATTACTTAACCTTTAATTATCATTCAATATACCCTGTGTGTGACTTAACATTCATTCAATCATCATTAACTTCAGTGTGCATGACCATAAAAAAATACAACAATGACATCTTAACATTAATAATCATTTCACAATACCAGTAAACATCATATGCATCATACTCATAACACACAAAATAAACACATCAAGACATAAGGTTTCAACATGGTTCACAAAAAATCTAGGCTACGTTCACAATGGATGGATTCTTATTTTATTCATTAGCAATATCCTTACAGTTGTGCATAGTGTTTACAATAATATGTATTTATTAACATTACCAATACATTCCTCATCTGTTCTATTGTAGTGCGAGCCTAACTCTCAAAAACCTCAGTCATCACTAAAAAAAATCCAAACACTTATCCAATTCCTCGATTCAAGCTCTCTTCTAGCTCCAAAACTCATTTCTCAAAATAAATCACAAGAACTCACCATCCTTCTACCTAAACCCCATTAAAATTTATAGCTTTACAATAGGGATAAGCCCGTTACAATGTGGACAAAATTTACCAAAATCCTAACTGCTTTCCGACTTTTGCACACTGACTCTTGAACGTGCTCTAGCTTATTTAGGTGCACGTTTCTCCTTAGCTAAAATGTTGTGTGATCTATTCCTGTAACATCCCGCTCTGGCGCACTGAGGACACTTATTCTTTGAGGACACTTGCTCGCAAGTGATCTGGACCCTTTTTGATGTTGGACCTTATATATTTGATTATGATGTGATTGACAGATGATATGATGTGTTAATATTCATGTATACGGGTGCTATTGACTCAGTTTATTGAGTGTGCAGGTTTGTGACCTTGAGGATGCGGAGGCATCGGTAGACCCCCTTGGACTCCGGACTGAGTCAGGGAGTGTGCTTTTGGGTTGATATGTTTATTATGATGTTGATTTGATT
>ML794008.1:213689-225786 GCA_009831015.1 Picea engelmannii
CAAAGCCATCGATACCATACAAATTGATTAGGTTCTAAATATAAAGAAGAAATTTGTACCTTTTGTGTATGTGGCACATTATGTAGATCAAATAATTGCTCCATCTGAAGTATCCATGTGATTGGGTCCTTGCCATCAAACTTTGTCATATTGATCTTAGGAACGTGGTTGGTATTCAACCCAAAGTTGGAGTTTCTCCATTCTTGATTCACCTTCCTTGTGTCCTCATCATGAATTTCATGGGATGCATTTTCACTTTCAGGTGTCTTCTCTATTACAAAATGTTTCAATACTTCCATGATCTCCTCTTTTAAACCATCCATCTTTGCCTCCAACTTAGCTTCAATCTCTTGTAGTTCATCTTTTGTTACTATCTTCTTTTGTAAATCATTTATGTCCCTACGCCTTTCTTCACCTTCATCAAGAGTCCAAATAGTATTGTCTAGAGGATTATTTGGTGTATAAGTTCCCTTTTTGGGTGGCATGTTGGCCAAGTATCACTTTTGAACCTTGATTTTGAGGTGGTTCTGCTAGACAATCTTTCTTCTGTTGTATCTCCGAAGTTTCTACTTTTCTAGGTATGAAACTTTCTTTTATATAGTTCTTTGATATGTCTTCTCTGCAATGCTAGAGGTTTGATGAAAATTGGATGTGCCAAGTGTAATTTATGGTAACTTCCCCACAACTTGTCAATTTTTGGCCTTTCTAGGAGATCTCACTTGTATAGTATGCCCCGCACAAAATAATTAATATAAAATTCTGAAACTCATACCCAAAATACTAAAAAATATCCACGATCCAATGAAACCATTCCCACTCAATTTGAATACTCTAGGAAGAAGTTATGATTTATTTACCTGGAACAACTTCTTGAGACTAGTCAATACGAGTAGTCAGATACCCTGTCTTACACAGTGTGTATATACAAATTTAAGATGACACAAAAGCTGAAAGTTTTACCAAAAATACCTTACTAATTGTTGTGAATAAAATCCTACGTTCAGGGTCTGAAACATTACTGAAAATTTGTTATAGCGAAAATTCTGCAATGACTCCATTCAGTATGATTCCAGAACTATATCTTGTACAAGATGTATCTCCAAAAGTATAAGGACTCAGGAGCTGAAATTTTAACCCAACGTACCTTGATTCGTCTACTAAATATACTCCAAGTCGCTCCTTCTGAAACATTGTAGGAAAAAAGTTATAGCTAAAATTCCAAGGTGTCTCAGATGTAGCAGAGAAACCCCAAGGCCTTGAGCACTGATACCACATGTTAAGAACCAAATATCAATATAGCATAGAAAAACCTCAAAAAAATTACTCAACGCCTTGAAAAAGAGATATTTTCATATCATAAGCCTCTTTGAGGGGGAAACCTCCTTTTACCCCAGTTAATGTTCAAGTACAAGATGATTCCAAAAGAAAATGTCTCATTGGTATATATAGGAGACTAGGAGGTATAATTACAACTAATGGAATAAAGCCGACATAAATAAAATAACATTACTAATGTAATGTGCCCCAATTAAGGGGTAATGAGCCAATATTAGGGCTTAACATCAAAACCAACAATAAAATAAAAAATGGTAGCTTGTCAAATATTGTAGCTCGTTGGAATGTTATTCAAGGTGTGTAAATGAACAAAAATAATAAAGAATATGTGAATTAGAAACATTTGAAAGAAAAAATATTTAATCAAAACCTTTATGAAATGAGAAACATACCAACAATAAAATTTCATTAATTATTAAACGAAATCTCAAAGAAGTTAGGAGTATTGATAAAATTGTCAAAATTGAAAACAATATTTTAAGTAAAAAAAAAAAAAAAATTCAAAATTGAAGAAGGAAGCATCCCAATTTTTTTTGTAATAAAGAAATTTGGGAGATAAATAAATTTGGGAGGTTGTTGTCCTCTACAAAAAGTGGCGACAAACTGCTGAAACTAGTAACCTCTTTATATAAGACAAATAAACAATATATCAGATCATAAGAAATAATAAAATTTATGAAATGTAGATAAATTATATTTATGACTAGTTTGTAAAAGATAAGAAGATCAAACAGTACTAGTACTCTTTAAATTTATCTCATTGGAGGGGATAAAGGTTGTTTATTAATCTTATGACTGGGAAATGAAGCTTCTGATTTGACGAATAAGAAAAGCCTATTCATCATGTCAGAATTGAAAAGTTTAACTCATTGTACTTGGTATTGCTTCGCTACCAACAGTCCTGTTCAATACCCTGATGAAGCTACCTTAATATCATGCAAGCCTTTGCCCACTACCAGCAGGCATGTTCAGTACCCCGATGGGTTAGAACATACTTCTCATGTCCTCATTTCTTTCAACTTTTGTCTGTAGTTCATGCTTTAATGATTGCATTTGAGCAATGACGAGGATAGAGGAGGGGTGATATACAAAATTACTTATTTATTTATGAACATGGAATGAGAACTAAATTGTTCGCCGTATGATATGCTATTTCCTAATCGATTATTTTATTTTAAGGGAAACATATTACCCCAAACAGACTTCATTGAAGAGTATTTTCCTTGTTTTTACTTCTTTATAAAGATATACTAGACATAAGACTTATCCTTTGAACTTAAAGAATTTTTCTGATTTCAAACAATCTAAATTAGTATCTCTTTGTACTGAAAAGGATTTCAAGGACATATTATTAACAAATGTATTCAGTTGTTATATCAGATAAAAAATCAAAATGATAATCAAAGAAAGAAAATGGAAAACTTCGAAAATATACATTCAAAATGAAAACAAACAAAAATATTTACAACTATTTACAAGGATTGAAGTGCCTTTTAGGATTTTTTTTTTTTTTAGGATTAACCCATTCACATGAAAAGACTCTTCTATGCCTTCAAGAGTTTGCAAAATAAAATTAGATGGACCAATTTTTTGAGCAACTTGAAAATGACCTAACCACAACTTTTGAAATTTTGAGTGTTTACCTTTTTCTTCATGGGCTTTGTCCCATATCAAGACTAAGTCATCAAATTCAAAATATTTGTTACCAACAACTCTATTATCAAACCACTTATTAATGATCATTTGAGGATTACAAAAAGTATTGTTAGCTTTATCCCTCACTTCTTCTAGTTTAAATATCTGATTTATACGTTATTGAAGTCTAGAGAAAGGTTGTTCGTCAATGGACTATACTAAAGATAGGGATGGTATAGAAATATTTGGTGGAAGAATAACTTTCTTCCCATAAACTAAAAAGTAAGGGGAAGTGCCCAATGATTTTTTATAAGTAATTTGATATTTCCACAATGTGTAGATCAAGGCCTTGTGCAAATCTTTTTGGCTATCACTAATAGTTTTCTTGATAATTTTAAAAAGATTTTTGTTTGTTGATTCAACTAAAGTGTTAAATTGAGGATAATAATTAGCATAATTTTTTATTTTAATTCCTTTCTAAAGTGAAAATTTTGTAAGTGACGAAGCATAAAAATAATATGCATTATCAAAAACTAATGTGCCCGGGAGACCAAATCTTATAATAATAAACTGATCTAAGAATGAGATTACCAGATCAATTGTAACTAATTTCAAGGGAATGGCCTCCACCCATTTTGTAAAATAATCAACGGCAGTAAGAATATACCTATGTTTCTTGGAGGAGTTAGGAGAAATTTCACCAATGATATCAAGTCCCAATTGTTCAAATGGGTGTTCAACAATGACATGTTGCAAAGATAACACTGATTTCTTTCCTCATCTAGCCGAAGTTTGACAGATTTTACATTTTCAAACATATGCATGAGAATATTTAAATAAAGTCGACTAATAATAACCTGCATGTTAAATTTTGTGTGCAGTTGTATCATCTCCAAAATGACTACCTACAGGTCCATCATGCAAGTCAAATAAAACTTTATCAACTTCTTATTTTTTCTAAACATCTAAGTAACATTGAATCAAAATTATTTCTGAAAAGAACATTATTGATAAGATGATATTGTGTGGATTTTATTCTTAGAGCACGTTTCTTTTTAAAATCCAAATGAGAAGGTGTAGTCCATGAGTTAGATAATAAATTAAATTTGAATATTGTGAATCAGGAATATCAGGAGTAACACATAATTGTTTTATATCTTCATTGACCTTTACCTTATCCACATTTTTAAATATAGTATCGATGGTTTTAGTTAATAACTTGCATAAACCTTGATCTCGTACAATTTTGGCAGTTTTTATCTCTAAATCATATTCTTGTAATGTTGTTACCCAATTTTCTCTCTTATCTCCAAAATATTTTTGAATGATAAAAAGTCTTATTGAGGGATGTGGAACTATTACTTTGGTATGAGATTTGATAAGGAAAGGTCTTAAATGTTTGATGGATTTAAAAACTGCATAAGTCTATTTTTCAAACTCGGTATAATTTAAATCTTCTCCTTGTAATGATGAAATTTCGAAAGAAATTGATACTTCTATATTTTGATCATTTTTGTGTGATAACATAGATGCGTAATATTTTTCAGAAGAAAATGTATAAAAAATGAATTCTTTATCATAATTAAGAGACAACAGAGAAGGCACTTGAATGATTTCTTGGTTTATAGAATTGAAAGCCTCTTTTTCGATTGTATTCCACTTGAATAACATGTCTTTTCTTATCATACATTGCAAAGGTAAGATTGTTTCTGTGAAATTTGGGACAAAACATTTCACAAAATTATTTTTTTCAAGGAAATATTGCATAGATTTTTTACTACGAGGCAAAGGAATTTCAAAAATACTTTTAACTCTAGAAGGATCAATTGAAATTCCTTCTTTAGAAACTATATATCCCAAATGTTTACCTTCTTGAAGAGAAAAAAATGATTTTTTAGGATTCAAATAAATTCCATACTTTCGACATCGTTCAAAAACTTGTTTAAGATGAGAAATATGATCTGAACGATTCTTAGAATAATTTTTTATGTCATATAGATAAACAAAAACATATTTATTGATTAAACCACATAAGACAATATCCATATCTCGTTGGAAAGTTGCACCTACGTTGACTAAACCAAAAGGCATCTTTTGATAAGCATTAGTTCCCCATTTAGTTTTGAAAGTAGTTTTGAGTCTATCATTAGGATGAACTAATACTTGATTATATCCAGAAAATCCATCTAAAAATAATATAATTTCAGAACCTGAGACTGATTGAAGAATTTTCTCTATAGGAGGTAATGGAAAATTATATTTTTCAGAATCTTTGTTTAGGTTTCTAAAATCAATACAAATTCCGATGTCTCCGCGCTTTTCCCTTATAGGCACAAGATTCGATACCCACTTGGAATGTCTCACTGGAAAAATGATCTTTTCTTTAGGAAATTTATTAAGTTCATTTTTAATTTGGGTTTCAAGATTAGGATGAATTTTCCTTAACTTTTGTTGAATTGGTTTTTCTTATGAAAGCATAGGAATGGTGTGTTGAATTACAAATGTATCAAAAGTTTTCAAGTCATCATATGACCATGCAAAAACATCATTGTATTATTTAAGAAGCTTTATGAAAGTTGTTCTTTCAAAAGGAGAAAAAACTAATCCAAGATTGACATTTTGAGGATTTTCTTATGTTATCATATTAATAAGTTCCACACTCATGGTAGAACTATGTGTTTTACAATCTGTCTTTTAAATCATAAATATCTTCTAATTTTACAACAGATTTAGGAACAACATTTTCAAATTTGATTCTATCCTCAGGAGAAGATATTTTTAACTCAAGATCATGTTATTCTTCATCAATGATATCATTTTCATATGATCCTTGTGAAGAGAGAAAATTGATTATATCAAAATTGTCATTAAAGACTTTCCAATTTTTTATGTGATCGAGAACATAAGGTTGAAAAATTAATTCAATACAGAATCTATTTGGAGAAAAATATTATGCGGGAATAAGTCTAGAAGCTACTCTTGCCAATAGATCTACACTAGAATTTTGCATTCTAGATATAGAAACAATATTAAATGAAGAAAAATTGCTACTAAGCTCTTGAGCCAATTGTTTATAGTGTTTCAAATGACTAGAAATACAATGAATTTGATTTTTTACCTATTTAACGACGTTTTTTGAATTACTGCAAACCAAGATCTCCCACACATTCATGTTGATTTACTTCTTTAGACCTAGAATTAATGCTTCATAGTTTGTGCTATTATTAGTACACTGAAATTAAAATATGAAGGTTAATATAGTTTTTACACCATCAGGACTTGTTAGCACCAATTCTTGCAAGGGGATTGTTTCTCTCTAGTTTCGGGCCCTTGGTGTTAAATACGAAGAAGCGGGGCTTAAAATCCCATCAAATACATTTTATCCAAGGCTGTAGCCATGAGCGCAAAAGCACATACTCAGAAAAATCCATGTTGGGCTTAAAATCAAGTGAGCGAGCAAAGATTGCCTTTCAATGACGAGGATCCATTGACATAGTAGATCAATGATCATCGGCAAATTGCGATCAACGGAGCTGCATAAGGTTTAGCACAAGAGATAGCTCCCATATTCCACGATTTAATCTGGGTTGTCCGATCGTAGGAAGCGTGGTACACATCCGCACTTTCGACAATTTGGTCACCAGGATAATGGGGAAGAGGTGCATCACGGACTCCTAGTGGGAGAAGTCCCGAAAGGATCGACACCATTGATCGAGGAGCGATCTCAGCCATTCGATCTTGGAAGAAACATGGTGGAGGGTCCAGGCCAAAAGGGGCCCCATGTCTAAATATGGATCTCAGTCGTCCAACCAAGGGACATGTGGCGCATGATTAAGCACCATCGGCATTTCGGGAGTCAGGATTTCAAAGGTCAAAGGGTTTCTCTTCTGCTTCATTTCGAAACCCCGAAATGTGAAATCCCTCGAGGTTTGGTCCCATGGTCTTGGTGCCTGGTCACAAGGAATAAAATCTGGAAAGAGAGGGGCCTTTCGGGATTATCATAGTGAAAGCTCTGAATCCATCTCAGTCGTCCATCCAGGGACGACACTCAGGTGCATTTGATTTAAAAAGGGCATGGATCTGGGTGGTCATGATCCGTTTGCTTAGATCTACGGATGAGGTCCAATTCTGGACCCCCTCCATTGTTCAGCCCTTAATGATGGGGGGGGGGGTCCAAAATTCAGCGCGCAAGTTAATGACGGGGGATTAAAGCGCTCCAATCTGTGGCCCACATCCATTTCTGGACCCCCTTGTCATTCTTCCTTTAGCAGGGGGGTCCAGAATGAGGCAGTTTTCAGTGTGGCCCCCCCTACTATCGTGGCGCCTCCTCCTTACCTCGACCTTCACTTCTTCCAAACCAGTTACCGCCTCCCTCTTCCCCTACCATCTGTCCTCCACTCACCCTCATGGTATATCCCTTTCCCCTTCACTCCATCTTACCTTTCGACACCTATCCTTCTCCCTTCCATGTTGCTCCATCATAATAAAATTGTCCTCTGATCTCCTAGGTGTCATGTCCCTTCTCTTTGACCCGTCGCATTACGTCCTCCTCGTCACCTTCCTGGGGCACATCACCTCATTGGTTGGTGACACACCCACCCTCTTCTTCGCCTCTTATCTCTCTCACCTCAAAGCCCACATATTCTGCCACATCCGTCCACATGGCCCCTCCTCAACTTATCATACTCTCACCTCCTTCCATGTGTCTCTCTCTCCCAGTCACCTCCACCTTAGCAACTTCCGCCATCCATTGTCCCTGCCTGTGTGTCACTTCCACATAAGTTCCCCCCGTCTCACCTTCACATTGTTGGTGCCTTCTCCCTCCTCATCAGATCCTCATCCACGCTTTCCATCTAGGTCCCCACCGCAGCAGTCCAGTAAATAAGCAAACATCCAAAGGGAGACCGCCACGTCCTGCAGGGGCAGAGTTGACCGAGCCTTACCTGATCCTGAGAGACAAGTTATTGAGGTAGTTGATGGTAGTTTAACTTCGTATCCTTCCATAAATAGAAGGTCGGGAAAGGAAAAAGTGTAGAGGCATACTGTCAGTCTATCCTCACAAGGATCACGTATGACAGAAGACTACATGGGCAGTCTGCCCAATGTCTGCATGCACACTCTGAGAGAAGTGACTTGGGCATCATGCCATGGAAGCCCGAGAAAGTTCCTGCTACTAAATTTTTGAGTATATGTAGGCATTAGAGACATTTTGTAAAGGGGATGGTTGAGCTAGGCTCCCGATTGTAAAGTTTTGATGAAGCATGGGTTGCTCTGGTTATGTATTGGTGCTTGAGACTTCTTGTCTAATGAATGTCAACCTCTTTCCATCTCTCTATTGACACTATGTTATAACAACTCGGAATTGGAGGATCCAGTTAATTTGCATTGTTATAGGATGATGTATGTTTGATCACTATGATAGTCACATTGTTTCTAATCAGCTCTTGTATTTTCTCAATGTTGAATGACTTGGAATTGAAGGATCCAGTCAAGTCACCTTTCAGTTCCCTGAAACTCTGAACCAAGAGGATCTTGTCTTCTGAGTTTTTCTTTCTCAAGCTGCTGGAAGGTCTAATGCCCAAAGCAGTCTTATTCAATTCTCCTACCAACTCTTCCCTCTGCTCATTTTATACTCAACCTACTGATGGAAGTTAGATCAAGACCTCACTTGTTCTCACATGCCAGGCTTGGTTTACCGAGTTAAAGAAATATCTTCCTGGGTCTCTATCCATTCGACCACCCCCATTAAATTATTCATGACATAAAACTGATGGGCGTTGGGATCTTCTCCTGCCACAATACGAGAGTGACTTCTGATGCTAACATGACTAATTAAAATGCAACCTACACCAGCTCCATCCTTAGATTTAGATCCATCAAAATAAAGTTTCCAAAAAGGATAATTTATAGAATTATCTACATAATTATCTACAAAATTAATACAATGAGAAAATTCCATCTGAGATAAATTTTCAATCTCTGGGATTTGATCTGTAGGTTGGAAAGGAGAAATATGCACATTAAAATTTCCAAAATAAGAATCAAGAGAGTAATTCCCAACGATGTTATTTGCAAAATACATAGGTTCATTTTCTCGATCTAAATCTATCACATTATGTTTCATATGTTTTTCCCTATTGACGTGAATTTGATTAGGTTTCCC
Organism: Picea engelmannii; assembly: GCA_009831015.1. Classification (NCBI taxonomy): domain Eukaryota; kingdom Viridiplantae; phylum Streptophyta; class Pinopsida; order Pinales; family Pinaceae; genus Picea; species Picea engelmannii. Next base: position 222,823 of record ML794008.1, read on the forward strand.
ATTATATGGAAGCCAAAGGTGAGACCAATCAATTGAGAAATATACATGATTTTTTTCAGACCAATCTCGACTTAAAATTAATCCATAAGAATCTGGAATATTAGCAATGATAATATATATTATTTGAAAAACTTTAGAATTAGATGATAATCTGACTAATGCATCCTTCAATTCTCCCAAAACATTTACCCTTGTTATATCTAATTGAACAATTTGAATAGTTGATGTTTGTGGTTTTCCATTGATTTGAAGACAAGATGAATAAGGAATTATATTCGAAGATGCACCTGAATCAACCAAACAATTATGCACATTTTTATTAAAATTTTTGAAAGCGAGGAGAAACAGAGTAGTATGTGACCTTGATCTATCACCTATAATAATTGAACCAATATCTACTTCAGAAGATAAAGCTTGAAATGTTTAAACTTTTTTTTTATTTTTTGTTGTAGTAGATGATGAACTTGTCTTATCAAAAACTCCTAAAGCCCTTAATAAACTATTCTTTTGAGATTTTAGTTTACTTAGTTCATAAAGGAACAAAAAATTCTCTGGTCTTTTTCATATCTTCTATAATATCATAATCAATTCTTTCAGCAACAACAAGAATTTTTTATGCTGACTTGTTTTCTACAAGTTGTTTATTTGAAATATTTATTGGTGGATCAGCTTTAGAAGATGAAGATGTACTTTTAATTAAGGTTTGAGCAGAAATAGATTCTTATGTATCATATTCATCAAAAATTCCATTAATATCCCAAAATAAATTAGTACCTTTAACTTCTTCCTTATCCTCTCCTTCTTCCTCATCATCATTATCTCCTTCTCAAGTTTGGCCACTAGGTGGAATCTATGGTTTCTTTTGAAAAATGGCCTAAATGGTTTAGTTGAAACTCAACTAGTTTTCCTTTAACATAAAGTATCTCATTTTCTAATGTTTTCACAACTTTCTCTAAATTGTCCATATCAAAAACATGTTTATCTTTCTTTTCTTATTTGATAATTTTTTTCTCGATTGTTATATAATATTTTGAATCTTCACTTGAAGATTTACGTGAAATACTATATATTTCCTTTTCTACATCTAAAGCTTCCTGCATTGCTCCAGTCAAAGTATTTTTACTTGCAAGTTTAACAAACATAGCAATGGAAACCGGTAAAGCAGAGGAATAAAAGTCAATCTGAATATCTAAACCAAGTTTGGATGTTTCAAAAATTATATTGAGAAGTTTAAGGAATATTTGATTGAAATATTTGATTTTCTCTTTAGGCCCCATTATAATTTTGGATAATTCTACTAATAAAATAGATGAATACTTATCATTCCCAAATTTCTTAATGAATAAATCCTCAAAATTATCCCAATTAGTAATGGAATTAGCTTGTAATGAGAAATACCAAGTAGAAGATTCTCCTTCAAAATTATATGGGAAATGTCTACATACAATGTCCTCATGCTCAACTGTAACGAACCGCCTCGTTACGACAACCACTCCAATAATAGGTGCAAATTTTTTGTTTTTTGTTTTTAGAAGTGTGTGTGTGTGCGTGTGTACAAGGAAACACCAACAACCCATTCGACTCTGCGTCGCCACCCGATGACGAATACGACGCAACCAGGATGAACATAAGAAGATGACCAGGATGCATGACACGTAACCACATGCATAAATGATGATCACACGACAAAGTAAAACTGACTGCTAAATGCGACTGACCTCCCGCCCGTCCTACCCTGCAATGGTTAGGACCTCCAAGACACATAAGCAACTCTCAAGCCCAGGTTCCCATCGATTTTAACCATTTAAGGTCTCAGGGCTGGCGACTGTTCTAAGAAACATGGAGGTGTCTACATCCCACCTGACACAACACACCAAGAAACTAACTGAATACAATCAAGAACAACGTAAATGAGAAGAACAAATACGCCCCTTACGGATGGCGCGTGATAAGAGGACTCCGACAACAAAACCCAAATTCAACATTATTTAAATGAACAACAACCCTCATTACAAACTCCGAGTAATTTAATGCATGTAAATTCGGCCATTCCACTGAGTATGTCTCAACAATGTCAAGAGACTACACCAACATCACAACAAGATAACCATATCATCTCCTTTCTAATTACAACAACATTGAAATAAATAATGGTCATACGCTTCAACTCTAATCTTTCCATCTTGTTTATAAGGTAGGAAAACACAATTTCCTATTTCAACAATACATTACAATTGCGAATCTATAACAATATTTCCCTGACATTGGTATGCCATAACATTTTTCCTTCACCTAAATTAAAATTATCATCATATTTGAATATATCAATAAACCATCTTATTTAAAATGACAACATATAACAATTACCATATTTAAAATGACATTTATTTAAAACAGTGTTTTAAAAGGGACCCTATATAAAGATAGTTAAATATCACATCTAAAATATCCACATTAAAAGTACAAAAGTAACATCATAATTAATTTATTAGTCCCTAATGTCAATGTAAAATAACATCACCTTGATAATTACATCATAATTAAATACATCAATAAACAAGTAACTTCATATTGAAAATTTACAATACCCTCCCATATTTAAAAGGGCAATAGGTAAAGATAACCATATTAAAATGACGACAATTTAGAAGGACATTCTTTTCAATATAATATAATAAAGTAAAAATATTAAATACATAACAAATATTAAATTCATATTAATTAATTCAATAACCATGTTACTACCATGTTTTTAAGAACTTTAGCAATACTTATATAATGTAAATATTGCATTCTGTTATTTTAAATGAGAGGACAATCCTTACACTATTGTAACCACACAAGACTAACATCATATTGTAACTAAAGTAATAAGGTAGCATCATAATCAATGACCCCATACAAAATACAATGTTTGAGCATGACAATGGTTAAGGGCAATAGCATTTAAGGATGACCTATAAA
>ML794008.1:243409-261714 GCA_009831015.1 Picea engelmannii
AAGTCTTTCCTTGATTTCTAAGATCTTCTATTCATTTTTTTATTTGTTGAAATTATGGAGAACTAAGAAAACTGGAAGAAATATCACTTACAGTTCTTCGAATTAGAGATTCTAACTGAGTAGCAACAAAAGATATTGTGGGAGAAGTTGATCTTCTTGAATGGTATTTGATTTTATTGGTTGTTTCAGCCATTCATTATCAGATGGCCCTCCTTCTAGCACAAAAATGTTGATAGTCAAATATGACCATGTTCAACATTCATGAATTCACCCGATCAAGATCCGAATTAGATCCTTATCCATTCTAAATGGTGATTCTAATTGGTTTAGGTGCATTTATCTATAACTATCCTAATCTACAAAATAAAACTAAATCTAAAATATATACACCTTGTAATTGATTGTAGAGATTTTATCTTTTATTGAATAATAAACTAAAATATAAATATATACATATTTAAAATTATCCACAAGAAAGATACTAATTCTAATTAACATAAAAGTTACCCCTGTGAAAGAGGAATTTTTTTTCTCTTAAAGAATAAAAACTATTTTTTAATGAAAGTAAAAAAAAATAACTAAAGTAAATATAACTAAAAAGAAAATCTAATGTTTGGGCCCAAATTTAGATAGTATATGAATTTAAGTAAGGTAAACAATGTTCTAAAGTTATAAATCTTCAAAACACATGTCTGAGTATATCCACTAAGAATGAATTAATAAACATGTTTAAATAATTAGGCAAAGACTCATAATCCCAACAGTAATTCATATACATAATAACCACTGACGTGTCAAATAAAAAAATGAAATGGATATAATTTATTATTAGTAATCAACTAAATCAATTTGTAATGTCATCAACACATACTCTAGTAAAGACTTTGATTTCAAAAATGAACATTAGGATACCAGTAATAGTACCAAAATACTAATTGCTTGTATTAATATTCAAAGTCACAAAAATATTTAGTATAATGTATCAAAACAAAGACTTGTACACCAATGCATAAGTTTTTGTTTTTCTCAAAAAAAATGAATCCTCTTAATTTTCTTACCTTCACTGTTTTATATTGAAGGAATTCAAAAACGAAAATTAACTTCCATAACCATAAACAATTATCCATTTAGAATGGGAAAATAAAAAAATCATTTAATTCCCCAAACTAACTTAACTAAGTACATGAAATAAAAAACTACTAACTGTTCAATTTTAGAATTATGCCTCGAAACTAATTTTCCCATTTCCCGTATTTTCCAAGTCACTCCTTTTACACGTGTATGAGTTTAGCTACAAAAAACGCTAAACTCATAACAACAACTAAAACATTTATATCACTGAGTGTTATTGGGAATAGTCTTGAATTTTGAATTAATGAAAATATTAACTCCTAGTGAGTTATTGTTAATTGTTTCTTACTTTTTATCTTGCTTAGAACATGGAACCTATCTCCTTTGGCTATTTATCAAATCTTTATTTTCTGACCTAAGAAGTTGATTTTCTAATTCCAAATCAATTATATTTTCCTGTAACACTAGAACCACTGAATAGTATTTGTCCTTCCAAAAGGAAATTTCCGTATTAGTATCAGTTTCATTTTTCTCCTTTTCCATTGGTTCTTGTGGATAAATGTGTTGTGGGGAAGATAGTTCCTAATTGGTAACCTACTCTTCATCCTCAATTTGGATAGGAGAACTAACTTTAGAAGTTTTCCTAGACTTATTTCTGAACACTATGGATATTTCTCTTCCTTTCCTTTTGTTAATAAAATATATTAAGATAATGGAATCATCCTTCTTTTTGGTAACATGTGGGTCACACTCATATGCAAGAGAAGAAACTATGGTTTTCTTGGAATCTTCAGAAGAAACCTAAGGAGCTTCACTGAAAACACATGACTCTAGACTAAGGCTAAAGTTTACAGATTGATTGCAAGTAACCCTTGTGGAGTTTTGTTGAGGAGTAGAAACTTGAGGATAATCCAAAATGGTATCTTTTACAGGATTTGGGATTTCAATTTTAGAAAAGTGAGACTCTAAATATACCTCAGAATTATCCTGAAAATGATTTCTTTTCACAAACATTTCCCAAGAATCGCCATTATGTTCTAACTGGAATTCAATATGAATATTCACTAAACTGTGATGAAAGACATTTCTTTCTGAACTGATATTCTTTCTCTGATAAAAATGTGCCATCTTAGACAGGATTTTAAGTAAGAAAACTAGCATGTTCAATTCATAATCCATGAAGACCATTAAAATCCAAAAGTGATAAACAAAGAAAAGGCTATATCTTCCCTCACAAGTGATAAAACCCTTAATAAATCCTAACATAAAGTTTCATTTTTCCTTAATTGATTATATGGGCATAACTTTGTAATCGTACTTGCATTCGGGAGAAACCAAGATTTCAGACCAAGGAATATCCTTTTCCATTTTGGTCTGAGAACAACATTCCCCTTTTAATGGAAATTTAGTCATTATGGCTATTAATTATTCATCTATCTGTAACTCCATATCCCTAATTTTAGGGTGCTCACCATTGAAACTTCATGTGAAATCTTTGGTGACCTGTGCATTGTAGCCATTAAACATGCGCAAAAATTCGAACCAATCATCTCTCTCAAAAGTCGGAAAATACTCTTCCTGAGACTCAATAAGCTCGACATCGGGTTCAACTCTGGAAATCATTCCCATTTTAATATTTTACCACACTACAGTTCAAAAAACCCTCATAAAAAACAAACAGACTCTTTCTTACACGTAAATGAAAATAGATCTTCAATACTTGAGTAAAAATCTTATTTCGATAAAGAAGCACCATAAACAAGACTTGACCTGAGGTAATAATTCATGAATACGGTGATACAACTAAAAAATATACGTGGAGGACAATCAATGAACTTCAGGAAAGGAGGAATTTTCATATTCAATTTGAAAGGACCTCGATTTGATTTTCCTTTAAATTTATTTTAACTTATGATGACCAGATCAGGCATGTCGTACCACAACAAAATATTAAACAGTTGTTATGGATCATGGGTGTCATGGTAATTTGAATTTATGGCATGCTAAGTAGGATTTCTTAGATCATGATCAATCATTGTTGGAACATTCTTTTATTGTTCAAATGAAATATGTTAATAAAAACCAAAACCAATAATAAAATAAAGCACCGTAGTTTGTCAAATATTGTAGCTCGTTGGAATGCTATTCAAGGTGTGTAAATGAGAAAAATTAATAAAGAATATCTGAATTGGAAACATTTGAAACCCAAAATATTTAATCAAACCCTTTATGAAATGAGAAACATCCCAACAATAAAATGTCATTAATGATTGAATGAAATATCAAAGAAGTTGGGAGTATTGACCAAACTATCAAAATTGAAAATATTGTTTTAAGTAAAAAAAGAAAAACAAACATTCAAAATTGAAAAAGGAAGGGTCCAAAATTTATTTATAATTAAGAAATTTGGGAGGTTTTTCTATACAATAGAAGTATCCTTTCTTCCCCCTTCCCGACCGACATCATTTTCATTCTCGGGAGGGGACCTTTCTTTATTTCCTCCTTACTAGTCTCATTGACAATAACATGAAGTCTCTATATTACCTCCGCTCCTAACCAATCTCATGGGAATAAAAACGAGTGTTCTCATTATCTTCCCCTCTTGACTAGACTCATGGGAATTATCAAGAGGGACATTATTGTTAATTTCCCTCTTAACCAACCTCATTTCCATTTTCAAGAGGGTTCTTTCCTTTTACACTCTCTCGACTAGCCTCACCAACATTATTAGGACAGCCCTTTATTTTTATTTCCCTCTTGACCAACGTTCTTGGAAATTGTAGGGGGGATATTCCCTTTTAATTTCCTCTTCTCCAACCTCATTGGAATTTTCAAGATGTATTTTCCATTTATCCACTCTAGACTAGCCTCATTGGCACTGTTAGGAGGAATTTTTCATTTCCCCCTCTTGACTAGTCTCATCAACTGATCTAATTTATGATGAGAACAAAATCAAGGTAGATATATAATAAGGAATAAAACATATAGATTGCAAGAAACATAGTAATAGAGTTAAATGTAGATTATATTAATGGATGGAATACAAAAAACTATAAATTTCAAAGCACACAAACTAGGTATATTGATGACAGTTTATCCATGAAGAAAGAGATGTATCGGCTATGCTCATTTAGAATAATATGATTACAAAGAGGAAAAAAATGCATTTTAACATAAAGAATCAATGATAAAATCCTAAAACTCCAAAACCCTAACCTTAGAAAATGAAATGCCAAAAGGTTTTTGGGCCATAATGTGGTTAGTTGATATGCCAACTTTGTGGTGGTACAAATTTTGCATATGATCTCTATTTGGGGCACTCAATATCCTTTCACAAAGGTGTAAATGAGAAATACACATTACAAATAACATAGTATCTACATTCAGCTAGATACTTGGTGCTACCATTCCAAAAAAAAGTCATTTAGGGCCTCCAAATGGCCCCGAATGTTTGAGAGCCAAAAAATTGTAGAAAAACTACCAAGATATGGAACCATTCAAAATTAGTGGAACATGTGGTTAGTTGACTAAATTATTGTCATTGATGTCAAAGGTAAGTAGTCAAATATATTCAAAGGAAAGGTGACTTTAAGAAATACAAAGTGGAAGTGGATTAGAAGTAAAGTTATGTGAAAGTGGATTAAATATGAAGTTATGTGAAATTAGATCGAATAAGAAGTGAAGAATTTTTTTCTTAAACGTGACGTTATGTGAAAGTGGATTAAAAAGAAAAAGTGAATTAAAAAGTTAAAGTGGAGTAAAAATGCACATGGTATTTTTCCATGGTTTTAAAACCCATGATCATATTTTTCCCATGGTGTGTTGAAAAGTAAATTAAAAAAAGTGAAAGTAATTATTTATGTAATTAAAGTCATGTATTTTCAAATGTACATAAATTTTCATGTAGAGTTAATGGTATAGTATATAAGAAGAAGAGTATTGTGAGTGAAGTGTGTGGGGGGTGAAGAGTAGAAATGTAATATTAACATGTGATAATATAATATGAAAAATATTGAATATTATTTAAAAAGGGAGAGAGTGACGAAGTGTGTGATGATCCAACCAATAAATCTTGAAAAAGTAGAAGGAGAAAGTACCGAGAAGATCTAACAAAAGAAGAATAAGTGAGTACTGAGATGATCTGTTGAAAGTAGGAGTGAGCACATAGAACATTTGGAGGAAGCAGAAGTAGAAAGCATGGAGAAGATCTAGAAAAAGTAAAAATAAGAAGCATAGATCACATTTGGTGAAGACAAAAGAAGCAAGAAAAATAGTGAATAAAATGCATATTAATAACTTGTAAACTTATAAGTAGGTTAGTGCATACAAAACAAACATTTGTGAGGATTGGTATCTCCAGTAGGTTGGTTCCTACAAACAAAAGTAGGGATTGGTGTCTCCAGTAGGTTGGTGCCTACAAACAACATTGGGTATTGGTGTCCCCAATAGGTTGGTGCCAACAAATTTATAAAAAGAGTTTTTTGTGGTTTTCTCCCGAAAGGGTTCCACATAAAATATTGTTCCTTATAGTTGTTAAATTTATGTGATTACTTAATTATGGTTTATTAGTGTTAAAAATAGAATTATAGACTTATATTAATTCACCTTACCTCTCAGTATAAGTGTGTGCTTAAAAATTGGTATCAGAGCAAGGTTCCTTAGTAAAAAATCCATCCACTTGAAGTAGATCTCGGGAGAACACATGGCGGGTCAAGAAGGTTTCTCTACAAAGAAGGATCCACTGTTTGAAGGAACAAACTATGCCTTCTGGAGTATAAGGATGCGAACATATATAATGGCCCTTTTTTTTGATATTTGTAAATCGATATTGACTAGTTATATAGCCCCAACAATTCCACCAACACATATTTCTAGGAAAAATGCTAGTGAAAATGATGCAAAATCCATGATCGTCATCTTGTGTGGCCTGTCAAAATTAGAGTTTGTCAAAGTAATGCATTGAAAATCAGTGAAATAAATTTTGCACAAACTTCAAAACATCCATGAAGTAAATGGAAAGGTCCATAAGTCTATGCTCCAAATGCTTAGAAAACAGTTAGAGATTCTAAACATGAAAGACAAATAAAATTGTAACATCCCTGACCACCCAGGCCGGACCATGCTTCTCCAGAAAACTATTTCATTATCTTCTCAACATACTGTAACATACCCAACATCCAACTGAGCTATTCCACATAAATTTTTCGAACTGCATGCAATTAAAACATATACACACAGAACTCTTGCGGAACTTTATATATAAAACGTAAACAAAAAAATACATTCCCTAAATGCACGGATTCATACTGAAATAACAGTAAACGTATACATGCATCATATACATGAAATACCCATAAATATAAAGGCAATTATAAACCACACATAGGATAAACCCATAAAACTAAACACGTAAATAATAATGCAACATCTAATTTATCACACAATTGACACTTATCTTGGTAATAATATCACCAAGTGTGTTTAGATGTTCCACAAACCTCCTAGCCTTAGACCACACTTCTCATCACTCTTAGCAGTGGGTCACCCCCGAGCTAGGACTAAACTCCACCCGGGTAAAGGGATTCCTAATAAAAATGATGTATCATAGACAATAGAAAAGACTTTGTCATGGGTGCAACCTCAAACTAACAACCTACAGTCTGTCATTCCCCAAATGCCTTTCCCACCCCAAGAAGTGTTACCCTTCTCTTCTCAACATTCCTTCAGCCACCCCACTTCCTTTTGTGCTTCAACAATAGGCCAGACATGAAGTCTCAGAGCCCTGTAGCTACAGTTTAGCACCTTTATGAAATCAATTCCTAACAATTCTCTCACCCGGAGAGAAATTGCTCACGGGCCTGACAACCTGTCACTTCAGTATCCCATGAATCTGACAACCCGCTTCTTCAATCCATCTCCCAAGATAACCAAGTACATAAAGAGGTATGGGTATGGATACAAGTTTAGGTACAATGACATGAAGGTATGAATGATAACTGACAGAGTGAGTGAATGATCTTGGAATGATTGAATGGATGATCGAATGATGGGAAAATGAACTAAGTCCAAACTATATGTATGCATGTTACAAACTTGACACTTGTCATGTTGGGAGCTACTTTGGCCCACTTGTCCCCATCCTTAGAACTTAGGATAAAATAATTATCCATACTTTGTACTTAAGAAATATTAATATAATATTCCTTTTTGGCTTAAGCGCCCTATCTTATCCCCTTTTCCTTAACTTTTAGCCCCCCCTTTCCCTAACTATTGGAGTTTAGTCCCCCATACTCTTTTATCGTGGTCGGTCTGTGCACAATGATGTATTTAATATTAATGATGAGACATATACAAAAATAGGCTCATTGGCCTTTAACATATAGGATCTCCCACCTAATCAAAACATAAGCCTCCTAGCTTATAACAACTGGTTCACCAGCCTATAAAATACAACATATACACAAAGGTTCGTTGGCCTCAAAATCACGTGCACTTAAGTTGTTGCACGCAATATCCTGTAATGTGCACACTTCATAATTTTAGTGAGCAGTACATACACACACTATGCCATGAAAGGTGCATACAAAAATGATATCAAACAACTTACCATCTTGATTACATTTTCATTTTACATTTAAAATTGGGTTTGGCCTAGGGGTATTACAATCCCCTCCCCTCATCTATGCATTGTCCTCAGTGCAATATGTACACATATACAACAAAATTTTCAAAAATACTCAAAAAGATGCAGGTATTTTTCCTGAATTACATCCTCATGCTCCCAAGTAGCGTCCTTAGGACCGTACCAGGTCCATCGGACCTTTACAAGCCCTATGTCTTGATTCTGGAGCTGTTTGATTTTCTGGTCTAGAATGTGTACCAAATGCACTTGGAAAGTAGCTTCTTGATCCACCGAAATCACATTCCAATCAATAACATGATTAGAATCAAGTGTATATTTATTGAGAAATGATACATGGAATACATTATGAACATACATATATGAAGGCCATGCAATCATATAATCTACTAGACCAATCCTTTCTAGGATTTCAAATGACCCACAATAGCGAGCTACCAGCTTTGAACAATTTTCCAACTTCTTGGAACTTCTATTGGCCTTAACTTTCAATAATACATGATCCCCAACTTTAAATTCCTTGTGATTTCTTCCCTTATCATCATAGATTTTCTTCTTGTCTTCAGAAGCCTTTAAATTTTGTTTTATTTTCAACATTTTCTCCTCCATTTCCTTGAGTAAATTTGGCCCAACCACTGCTCTATCTTCTAGGTTATCCCAAATTACCAGTGTGTTGCAGTTTTTTCCATAAAGTTCCTCAAATGGGCTCATCTTTAGAGATGTTTGGTACCCATTGTTATCAGAAAACTCTACTAAATGTAGGTAGTCTTCCCATTTTGATGGTTTATCCATCACATACATCCTCAATATATCCTCAATAACTTGATTCACCCTCTTAGTTTGTCCATATGATTCTGAATGATAAGTTGTGCTAAAATTAAAATTTGTTCCAAGACCATTAAATAATCCCTTCCAAAAATTTGAGGTAAATTTTGGATCTTTGTCAGACACAATTGTCTTGGGTCACTACTACATATTGGAAAATTTGCGATGACCACTTGTGACGAAAGTACTCTTTCATCGCAACATGCAAGATAAAAAGTTCAGTTTTTCTAAATCCACCCCGTATTCGTCGCTATCTTGATGCATGTAGTTTGACTAAATTATTATGGTCAATGTTCATCCCAAGAGAGACAAATTTAGTTTGTCCGTCACAAGAGCGACAAATTACCTAACCTTAAAATTGACCGTTAAAAATGACCTAAAATAAATAGGTAAAAAAATAAATATATTTAAGTCATGTTCATCGCAATTGCGACGATAGTGACCTAAAATTGGACTATAAATATTTGACGATTTAAATATGTTGCAACAATCTTTCTATAACAATGAGGGTTCCGAAAGGGTATTTTTGTGTGGAAAAATGTCGCAGAATGTTGTTAGAGGTGGGGAAAAAAGTAAAGTGGGTGAAAAGGGTGATGGTAGATGTCATTGCCCTTGTAAAAAATGTTTCCTCAGACGTCCTATAAGAATTTTAATAGAAACAACTACAAAAAATTGTAGGAAATATGGTCACATTGATGGTGGATCGAATGAATATCATCCCATGGTAATTAGCTATATATTCATTATCTTTTTTTATTTTGTCAATTTTATATAAAATTATATATATATATATATATATATATATATATATATTGTTTGAATGTTTGTTATAGTATACACTAATTTTGCATGATTGTTTGTAATTATAAAGTTAGAGTTGCCCTCTAACTTTCCGCAGAATATTGCACCAAGTATTAGTAGAAATGATGTTGTACAAGCTGAGGGACATCATCATGAACAAGAAAATGAGGATCTCATGGAAGAATATGATGGGACAAATCAAATGATCCAAGATTTGTTTTCGCAACCGGATGAGGATGGGGAAAATGTTGGTATTTATGATGAACCTCTATTAGAAAAGGCAAATAAACGACTTTATGAAGGATCAAGATAAAATCTTATCTCCACTACATTGTTGCTAGTGAACTTAAAGGTTATGAATAATTTTTCAAACACTTGTATGAAACATATACTAAGGTATGTAATATGTTTCATCTCATATTATACATAAATGTTGATTTTTTTATATTTGTTTTTAGTGTTAATTAATGTGTCAAAATAAGAATGCAATTTTTATGATTAATATTCTTACATTTACTAGTTGTTTGTTATGTTGTAGATTGTTAGGTGAATTTTTGTTACCATCGTCAAATATTTTACCTCGCACATATTGAGGTTTGCATGCCATTATGAAAGACATTGGAATGGATTATCAAAATATAGATGCATGTCCTAATGACCATATTATATACTATGGAAAAAATTCTTCGAAAACCGAATGTCCACAATGTCTTACCAGTAGATATCGAACCAATCAAGTAACAAAAAGGGTTCCTCGGAAGGTTCTTCGTCATATTCACATAATTCCACATTTGCAGCGATTTTTCAGGTGTGAAAGCATAGCACAATTTATGGATTAACATGCATGTAATAGATTTGGAGATGGTGTTATTTGAATGCCTACCGATGGTTATGCTTTTAGGGAAATTGAGGAAAAATGGGCATATTTCAAAGATGAACCTCGTAATGTTAGGGTTTCATTGGCAGTTGATGGTGTAAATCCATTCAGAGAGCTTAGGTCTATTTACTCAGTGTGGCCTATTTTTGTTATCAACAATAACATTCCTCCTTGGATGTCAATAAAGAGGGAGCACATAAAGTTGACAATGATTGTTCCAGGTATTTGTTTACATTAATTTTTTGAATTAACATCTTCATTTGTTTCAATTTTTGCATAATATCTTTTGTTTATTTATTTAATTATATATATTACATGATATCATTACTTTAGTAATTATGTGTAATTACAAACAATTAGGTAAGTACCAGGTTAAAGATATGAATGTATATATCGACCCTCTTATCGACGAGATACTAAATTTATGGGCTGACATCACAATGTATGACATATGTAAACCAATCGAGGAGAAGAAATTTAAATTCCGTGGAATACTTTTATGCACAATTCATGATGCCCATGGACTAACACATTTTTGTGGTATGTAGCATTCTAATATTTCTCTTTAATACTACATAATATTTTAATGTTATCATGGTGCATGTTTAATTTTTAAATAATCTTATCGTATAATTGACATTAATCCATTTGTTGCAGGTATTCAAGCAAAGGGTAAATTTGCATGTCCAGTTTGTGGCCCTAATATGAAGTATTGTCATTCAAAAAGTTTAGGAAATATGGTGTTTGATGAGTATAGTCAACTTCTTCCTAAGAACCATAGGTATCATACTACTAAAAAACATCTTTTCAATGGGAAAGAAGAGACTTTTTTAAAACCACGAAGAATGACACCTCACCTATGGATATTGGAATGTAATAGAAATCGTCAAGGTACTCAATTTCATAATGTATCGTAGATCATGTAATGTTTTGAATGTTTATTTTAATCATTGAATTGATTATACCGTATTTGATAATTATTTTTTTGATTTCTTTTATGCTTCATGAAGGCCACAGTCATCATGAAGGTATTAGCAATGGGCTTCCATGAGGAATAAAATCTTATCCCGCTCAATTCATGAGGTTTCCCTACTATGAGGAGCTAAAAATAGCTCATTTGTTTGATACAATGCATATCGGGAAGAATGTGTCTGAAACGTTATGGGGAATCATAGATGGTAGGAGGGACAAAGAAAAAATTGTCAAAATTTGTATTGACATTCAGGAAGCCAATCATGCAATGTGAAGTGTGATCCGATATTCAAATAGATCAGAAGGAGTACTAGACTGAAATAAGCTTCCATGGTTATTAACATAGAAACAAAGAAATTATGTAAAATAGGTCATTCAAAGAATTAAATTTCCCACGTGTTTTTCTTCAAACATAAAAAATATCTTAATGAAGAAAGGTGAATTTGGTGGGTTAAAAACACATGATTGGCATACCTTCATTAAGGTAATAATTTTGGCATACATATTTATATATATTGACCTTATAGACATTTTTATTTATTTATTTTTTCTTGTCTACTTTGGTCGAAAAAAATAACGATTCATTTTGTTGTTACAGTATGTTCTACCGCTATCTCTCCTAAATGACTTTGACAACAACGTCAAAGAAGTTATATATGATCTTGGAAAATACATGAGGTAAGACGTAATTGTGATTTATATGCAAAATGTTCTTCAAAATTATTGTTGTACTTAATGACACATGTTTTACTTGTAATGTAATGTAATATATTATATTATGTTATGTTGAAACATGTTATTTTCTTGTGTCATGATCTCATGTAGATGGTTGTCATTGAAAGAAATCCATGAAGATGATATAAAGTATTGGAAGAGAGAAATTCCTCGTCTAATGTGTGAAATGCAAAAGTATATACCTCCTACATTTGTCAATGCACAAGAACACTACCTCGTAAACCAAGTTGAGGAGATTGAAATTTGTGGACCTATTCACACAAGGTCAATGTGGATGGTGGAGAGGAACTTGAAATCGTTGAAGGCATTGGTTAGACAAAGAGCACGTCCTAAGAGTTCTACGGTGGAGGGATATATGGTATATCAATCCATGGTGTATATTAGTCAGTATCTTCCTAAATTAGCAACACCAACTATGCATGCAGTGGATCTCATTTGGGATGTGAACTCCATCAAAAAATTTGAAGATCAAGAGCATCTGTTGGGGAAAGGTAGAATGAAAAAAACGAGAGGTAATATATTAATAATTGTGAAAAATTATATTAATAATACATATGAAGTTTTGTTTTTGTATATGATCATACTCATTAATATATTAATATAATTCATTTCATAAATTATAAATATTTATAATTACCTGCATATTGTATGTTATAACTAATATTTAATATTGGTGAGTTATGTTTTTTTCATTCAGTTTCTCTAGAGTGAGATGCACTGCATTTATACATTGCAAACAATCTTGACTAGATGAATGTATGGATTGAAATATGTAAAAAAAATAATGGAGGTAGGTTATCATGGCAACAACTATCTGAATTGGTTAGAGAAGCTCGTCGTAACGTAGATGTCAATGTTACGCAAAGGTAAATTGATCTAGCATATGGTTTGAAAGATGGACATGTAAGCAATTTCACCCATTTTATTCAGTTATTTTATATTATACTAATGTGACGACATGTGTGCTGTATTTTTCAGATAATTTCGAAGTTATATAAATATATGTTAATTTATTAATTGACAATGCATCTTTTACATATCTGACATATTGCAGTTGAAACACCACAAGGCTATGTGGTGCAATGGTCATAAATTTCACATCAAACAATTGGATGAAACCAGGAAAACTTCTGATAGTGGGATAACTGCAATATTCCAGGTTACTAATGTTTCCTCTAGGAGTGGTACACATCCCCGAGAATCTGAAAATAGATACTATGGGTATTTAAACGATATACTTGAGTGTGACTTTAATTCCTTCAAATTAGTTTTTTTCGATGTCAAATGGTATAGGTTACGAATGCATGAACATGATGAGGAAAGAATTGTTATTCAACATGACAACATATTTCCAATGATTAAAACAACAATGTTTGAAAGAGGACATGATCGCTATGTTTTTCCAAGCCAATGTGAATAGGTCTTTTACTCAAATGTTCCAGGTGCAAGGGATTGGTCATTTGTTGTTGGATATGATCCAAGAGGAAGGCCAATTAAGTATACTCATTTACAAGAAGAATATGACATTGAAGATCAAGAAGATGATTCGACAGAATATCAGACAGAGACGCAAGATCATGGAGGGTCAACAGATGAAGAAGATGAAGAATATCATGATCTAGGTGTAGGAGACAATATTTCAATTCCTGATGATGATGTCGATGAAAATATGCTCGAAAATGACATTGATGACGATGATGATATCATCAATCCTTTCAACATCGTTTTAGAACCAGATGATGATACAAATGTCGAGTTCGATGAAGAAGATCAAGATAGAGAATAAGAATGATTACATAGATGTTGAGGTTGGATTAGGTATGTGACTGTATAATATTTTATTTTGTATGAATTATTCTCTTAAAATAATTTACTTTTAATGTCATGGGTTAATTACATGTTTTAAAGTTTTATGCGACATTTTTATATCCTAGGTTGCATGTTGTTTAATTATTATTTGAAACCTGAAAATAGTTGTCAATATAGTAAAGTATGTGGTAGACTAAAAATATCA
The DNA here is from genome assembly GCA_009831015.1 of Picea engelmannii. NCBI lineage: Eukaryota > Viridiplantae > Streptophyta > Pinopsida > Pinales > Pinaceae > Picea > Picea engelmannii. Next base: position 257,345 of record ML794008.1, read on the forward strand.
TTTAGAAACACATAATTTCATGTACCTTCATTAATTTTTGTTTTTGTAGTTTCTATGCATGAATCTTAATAGGACGTTGCTTTCGATTATTTTATATTTTATAGATTGGGTTTGGGGGATAAATTGAGAGTGATGTGAGGGAGAGGGGAGGGAAGGGGCCATGTGAGCTTCCACCTTCACGTGGTTGGCCTTGTTTAGTAGAGGATAAATTATTCTTGAAACCAAGAGAAGCTCTTTCATTTTTATACCATCATGATCGTATAAAATTTCATCAATATTGTTACCTATTTGAATCTTCTTAGAATTGAGATTCATTACATAGTCGTTGAAAAAAGACAAAATACTTATGTAGCAGATATTAATTTGGCCTTTGTGTGGGAAATTTTATTCCATTAGTATTTTTTGTACAAAAATAACGAGGAAAAAGGAATGAGAAACGATGAACGAGGAACGAAAATTGCATGAGGACTAGACACTGACAATAGAGACCTACGAATGGGGCCAACGTTGAAATTTTTTCAAACAATTTCTATATGCAATGAAATTTTTCATGGATATACTATTGGCATTCCTTAACGATATGGGAGGTTTTATGGACTCAAATTTGAGTGACACACCCACTTTCTTCCATCATCAATTCATCATGTAAACCATAAACCCTAATTTTCTTTTAGAGTACCCAATTTGGTTGACACAATTTTTAGGCTTCCATTGGTATTTCTTCATTTTTATTTTAGGTTCTACATTAATGTATATACAATGTATCTTCTTCATAGTTGTGATAAAAAATCCCTCTATTTCATTGATTGCTTAATCAACACCATCAAGATACTAGAGGCGAACAACAGTGACATGTGAATGGGGCCAACGTTGAAATGTTTTCAAACTATATCTATATGCACTGAAATTTTACCTGGATAGACCAATCACATGACTTAACGATATGGGAGGGTTTCTGGACTCAAATTTGACTGACACACATACTTTCTTCCATCATCAATTCATCATGGAATCCATAAAACCTATTTTTCATATGTTCTAGTAGATATGTTAATGATTCTAAGTTTCATATTTGTATTTGACTGAAGGTCCAACTAGCTTGCAAAGTATCAAATTGAGATTTCAAGTTGATAAATCAAATATGAAATAAATCCAAGCATCATTTGATATCGTCGCAAGAGAGACGAATGTAAATAATCTTGCGACAAATTTGCTATACTATCGACGAAAAAAGTTCGGCGATAGTATAGCTAATTCATCACAAGAATATTGTGTCTAATTTGAATGGTGTTACATGGTTTTCAAGGAGTTTAGGGATTATATTATAGTGCAATGTAGTGTATTCTATAATAAAAATCTCTATGCCAAACCTCAAAATTGATAGTACCATATATTTTTCATAAGACAAATATTTTTGGTATGTTTCCTTTATGGATATGGTGGCTCAAGCCCTTAGTACACATGATGCCAAATTACAATGAAATGTAACAATTTTACTATTGAATGAAAGTGTTATGTCACCCATGGTTAAGGAAAGAACTTAAGTTTCTTAGGTCCTATTTGAATCTTCTTAGAATTGAGATATGTTACATAGTCCTTGAAAAAAGACAAAATACTTATGTAGCAGATATTAATTTGGTCTTTGTGTGGGAAATTTTATGCCATTAGTATGTAATTTTGTAAAAAAATAATATATCTCAGGGAATACACCATGGTAAAGTAATGAGGAACAAGGAACTATGAATGAGGAACAAAAATTGCACGAGGACTAGACATCGGCAACAGGGACCTGCGAATGGGGCCAACGTTGAAATTTTTTGAAACGGTTTCTGTATTCATTGAAATTTGTCATGGATAGACTATTGACATGCCTTAACAATATGGGAGGGTTTATAGACTCAAATTTGAGTGACACACCCACTTTCTTCCATCATCAATTCATCATGTAAACCATAAACCCTAATTTTCTTTTAGAGTACATAATTTGGTTGATGCAAGTTTTAAGTTTTCGTCAGTCCTTCTTCATTTCTCTTTCAGGTTCTACAATAATGTATATACAATGTATTTGTGTCATAGTTGTGATTAAAAATCCCTCTTTTTCATTGATTTCTTAATCAACACCATAAAAATACTAGAGGCGGGCAACAATAACATGTGAATGGGGCCACCGTTTAAAGTTTTTCAAAATGTATCTGTATGCATTGAAATTTGACATGGATAGGGTATTCACATGCCTTAATAATATGGGGTGGTTTATAGACTCAAATTTTTTAGGGTCCTAACCCGCACATAGGTAGATCAATATATTCAGATGTAATAAAGGTCAATATTAATAAGGCCTTTCAATAAAAGGGAATAAGGCAGATGTAAGAATACCTAATAGAAGCTTCTGCTTCTAGAAGGATCTTCCTCTAGATTCTTCTCTTGATAGACATATTTAGTATAAATAAGGGTCAAGGGTATGAAAACCCTAGCTTGGAGATTATTGTAACAAAGATCTTCTTGATTGGAGGTTGCCCCCTCGAAGAGGCCTGTGAACATTGCTTTCTGAATCAAAGTGCTAATTCTGTTGTTTTTCTTATATAATTTATGTGTTATTGTGGAGATGATGTTGGATATATTACTGTTATTCTACCATTTCTAGCATTTTATTTATTTTCTGCATATTTATTATATCTGGTATCTTGCAAGTGGTATCAGAGCACTTTCCTTGGCAGAAATTGTGGGATTTTTTTTTCAGGGTAGAGACGTATTCCAGCGTCTTTAAGCCACAAAGATTTGTCGTTATGCGCATAAACCCATGGTTGAGGGATTCATACACGCAGGAAATACAAGTGGTTCTTAAGCGCACATTTGTTGGCCACCCTTGTAACCCTTGTTGGTACCCCTTCGAGTGGTAGCGCATTAGACAACACCTGTGTACGGATCGGCCTAGATTTCCTGAAGCCCTCTTTAGATAAACCTATCAGCCACTTGACTACTATAGTGTCACCGAGAACAACACTCGGGAAGATACTCTCTAGTACCTGGGTATTTAGGTAGTACGACTAAGGGTATGCTCTATCCTCCTTAGTAAGTGCCCTGAGATATTGGGCCGAGTACAACTATTGGACCCCACATGTATATCAAAGAGATATAGCACAGGGAAAACCCTTATTTGTAGAACCCTTGAATACCTAACCCTTGGGGGACAGAAACATAAAAAAATTAAAACAGACCAGATCTATTGTCGCACAACTGTGTTCAGGTTGCCAAGTAAATACACATTAATTTTTGGTTAAGCATTTAGGGGATTTCATCACTACAGTATTATTCAGACCGGAGTATAACTCCGTAGGTATAAAAAGAATAAAAAATAAAAAATAAAAAAAAGTCTGGAAATTTTTTCACCATTATTTGAGACCTATTCCATTGGATTCATCTCTTCGCCCTTATCACATTCATCCATATCATTTTTCGGCAAAATTTTTAACTCCACCCACCCCTTTTCAGTTCACCCATCCTCATGGCCCATACCCATAGCCAAGACCTGGAAGCTCGCTTCAACACCATGCAATCTGGTTTCCTCGAAACCCAAAAAGAAGTGAAACAACTCAGTTCTATTGTTGCCTCCATTGATTCGTCCATCAATGCTACCATAAATACAACCATGTAGTCCTCAATGGAGGAATTCAAACAAGAACTACCCACCCAGCTTGAATCTGTCTTTGCATCACTCTGCACCAAATTGAAGATCCCTACAGATTACCATTTCTCTGAAGCACCTCCAAATACTGAAGGTGAAAATTCCTCCCATTCCCATACCTTTCAGTCCCATCACTTTCAATGTGACATATGCCTTTCGCGGGTGGATGTGACCAAATTTGATGGCTCGGACCCCACTAGTTGGGTAACCCAAATGGAACATTATTTCTCTTTATACGACATTACAGATGACTTGGCCAAACTCTAGTATGGTGTTCTCCATCTAGATCAAGAACGTTGGCAATGGTGGAAATGGAGAAAAAATTCCTGTCAAGGGTATATTGCTTGGACCCAATTTGTGACTGAGCTTTATGAATGCTTTGACACAGACACCAACCATTTGGGTCGTTTGAAAAAGTTGAAACAATCCGGAATAGTAGAAGACTTCATAGATGCCTTTGAGCGCCTGGCTTTTCGAACAATAATCAATGAAGACTTCATAGCCCTAATATTGTCTCATTACCCCTTAATTGGGGAATATTGTATTAGTAATGTTATTTTATTTATGTCGGCTTTAGGCCATTAGTTGTAATTATACCTCCTAGTCTCCTATATATACCAAGGATACATTTTCATTTTGAATCATATTGTACTTGAACATTTAAGTGGGGTAAAAGGAGGTTGCC
>ML794008.1:265650-299230 GCA_009831015.1 Picea engelmannii
GTTCTCCAAATCTTAAAGGACAACCTGACCATGGCACAAAATCACATGAAACAACAAGCAGATCAACATCGTAGTGAAAGAAGTTTTGAAGTAGGGGATTGGGTGTTTTTAAGACTACAACCATACAAACAGATGTCCCTCAAACAAGACAAGAAGGATACTAAATTATCACCAAAGTACTATGGCCCTTATAAGGTGTTTCAAAATATTGGTACTATGGCATACAAATTAGAGCTGCCTGCATCTTCACGAGTACACCCAGTTTTCCATGTTTCATGCTTAAAGAAGGTTATAGGTGACAAGATCTCAGTTCAAACTATATTTCCAAAACTTGACAAGGAAGGAAAAATCATATTGGAACCTGAATCCATCACTGACACAAGAATTCGCCAGCTGATGAATAGATCCATTTCAGAGTATCTCATTAAATGGAGGAAACTACTGGTTGAAGATTCCACTTGGGAAGATGAGTCTTTTATACAGAAGCATCCAGAGTTAATCAAGAGTTGTGGATAACACTTGTCTCAAGGGGAGGGGCATGTTAATCCCTAATATTGGCTTATTACCCCTTAATTGGGACATATTATATTAGTAATGTTATTTTATTTATGTCAACTTTAGGCCATTAGTTGTAATTATACCTCATAGTCTCCTATATATATATACCAAGGAGACATTTTCATTTTGAATCATCTTGTACTTGAACATTTAAGTGGGGTAAAAGGAGGTTTCCCCCTCAAAGAGGCTTATTATCTGAAATTATCTCTTTTTCAAGACGTTGAGTACTTTTTCTGAGGTTTTTCTATGCTATATTGGTATTTGCTTCTTAACATGACTGATGCTTTCTTTCGAGCGTGTTTTATCAGTGGCCTCAAGGAGGAGATTCGGGCCCATGTCCTCATGGCTCGAGCCTCGACTTGGGTGGAGGCTACTAAAGGAGCTAAAGAATCACAATAGGTTGTATCTTCTCAAAACCCAAAACCCTCCTTTATCCCTTGCCCTAAATCCGTCACTCCCACTACTCCCTCCACCCCATTAAAAATCCAAAAATTGACCAGGGTAGAAATGGTTGAATGCCTCAAAGGCCTTTGTTATAATTGTGATGACAAATATTTCCTGGGCCACAAGTGTAAGGAACAAAATATTTTTATGGCCATCTCTGAGGATATTTCAGAAGAGGATGTTGAAACTCTCCTTGTGTCTGAGTCACCTTAAATCACTGACATAACCCCTCCCTCAAACCCTCCCGAAGTAGAACCCGTCATTTCCCTCAATTCTCTCACTGGACTTTCTGCTCCCCAAACCCTCAAGTTAATCGGTTACATCAAGCATCGGAAGGTCATCATTCTGGTTGATAGTGGAAGCACCCATAATTTTATTCATTGCCGCATTGCCCAAGAAACTCATTGCTACATCCATGTTGTCAACAATTTCCAAATCATGATTGGCAATGGTGGTTCCATGAAATGTGGAGGGCGCTGTGAAAATGTGCGCCTCCAAATCGGTGACTACCACCTAAAATCCCATATTCTTGCTATCGACATGGGTGGTTGTGACATTGTGTTGGGTGTAGACTATCTAAGAACTTTGGGTCCCATTCCCATGGATTTGAAGTCATTAACCATGAAATTAGACCAGGAAGGCCACGAATATAAATTCGAAGGCATCACTGCTCATTCACCTGAGGTCATTAGTTCCCATCACATGGAAAAGATGCTAAAAAAGGTCATTCTGGTGTCATTGCCTAACTCCATGCCATTTAAGCAACAGAGACACCCCCGGTGTCGCATGACCTCCAAGCTCTCCTTTATAAACATCAAATGGTATTTTCCACTCCCCAAGGCCTCCTTCCTTCCCACGGTGTTCATGATCATTCCATTCCCCTTGTACCCAGAAGCCTTCCTCCCAATATCTTTCCATATCGCCACCCCTTTTAACAAAAAAATGAAATTGAGAAAATGGTCCAGGAACTCCTTAATGAAGGAATTATCCGCCCTAGTACAAGCCCTTACTCTTCTCCTGTATTCATGGTCCTGAAGAAATAAGGTTCTTGGAGAATGTGTCCTGACTTCCGTGCCCTCAAAAAACTGACCATTAAAGACAAATTTCCCATTCCAGTCATTGATGACCTCCTAGATGAATTGAGTGGTGCCCAATTCTTTACTAAACTTGATCTTCGCTCGGGCTATCACCAGATATGTATGAAAGAGGCAGACATTCCCAATACAACCTTTCACACTCATGAGGGCCATTATGAGTTGTTGTTCATGCCCTTTGTCTTGTGTAATGCCCCCTCCACCTTCCAAAGCCTCATGAATCATGTCTTCCATCCCTTTCTCCGTCATTTTGTCTTAGTTTTCTTTGATGATATCCTCATATATAGAAAAATCTGGATAAATCATCTTACTCATTTGGATCAAGTTCTCCATCTCCTCTCCCAGCACAAACTTTTCCTGAAATAGTCTAAATGTGCTTTTGGTGCCTCGGAAATAGAATACTTGGGTCATCTAGTTGGCAAGGATGGCGTCAGGGTGGATCCAAAAAAGATTGAAGCTAAGCAATATTGGCGGCACCCAAAGAATCTCAAAATCTTGTGTGGATTTCTGGGCTTAACAGGGTATTATCGCAAGTTTGTTAAGAACTACGGAAATATTGCAACACCTCTCACTGCTCTCCTCAAAAAGAATTTTTTCACTTGGACTCCAGTCATTGCTCAAGATTTTCAAACCTTTAAGACGACCATGTGCACCACTCTGATTCTGTCCCTTCCTGATTTCACAAAGACCTTTTTGTTGGAATGTGATACCTCAGGGAAAGGAATCAGCGTTGTCCTTAAGCAAGAGGGTCGACCTTTGGCCTTCACCAACAATAAAATGTCTGAAAGGAACTTGGGAAAACCCATTTATGAAAAGTAAATGTTGGCTATTCTGCATGTCATTGATCTGTGGCACCCTTATCTCTTGGGGAAACACTTCCAAATTAATACCAACCATCAAAGCCTCAAGTACTTTCTGGAACAACTCATTTCCTCCTAGGAGAAACAAAAATGGGTGACTAAGCTCTTTGGTTATGATTATGAGATCATTTACAAGAAGGGAAAAGACAATGTAGTGGCGGATGCACTATCCTGAAAATATGAAGAAGAAGGATCCCTTTTTCTCTTTCCTTCATTGTACTCGATTGGCTCCAAGCTGTGTGCCAGGAATGGCTTCAAGATCCAAAAAGTTTGCATCTGATCCAACAATTGCAGACCAAGTATCTGTCTCCCCCAGGGTACTCTTGGCTCTAGGATGAGCTTCAATACAAAGGCCGTTTGTATTTAAGTAAACAATCAAAGCTTAAATCCATGGTATTTTCTGAGCTTCATGCTACACCTACAGTGGGGCACTCAAGGTTCACCAAAACATATGACAAAGTCAAACGTTATTTTTTTTGGGATGGTATGAAATAGGACATCTGTAATTTTTTCGTTGAATGTGAGGTGTGTCAATGAAACAAGGGAGAAATAGTCAAATATCTGGGCACACTACAACCGCTTTCGATTCCACCTGTTATTTGGAAGGATATCTCTATGGAATTTATTACCGACTTACCCAAATCAGGGAATAAATCAGTCATAATGGTGGTTGTGGATCACCTTTCCAAGTATTCTCATTTTTGCGCTCTTCAACACCCATTTATTGCATCCACGGTGGCTCAAATTTTCATGGACCAGGTCATACTGCACTCTATTATTTCCGATCGTGACCCAACTTTCACAAGCAATTTTTTGCAAGAACTGTTTAAGCTTTAGGGCACCCAATTTCATCTCAGCACAACTTATCATCCCCAGACTGATGGTCAAACGAAAGTTGTCAACAAGTGTTTGGAAACATATCTGAGGTGTTTTGCCTCTGAAAAACAACATCACTGGACTCAATGGATACCCCTATCCAAATGGTGGTAAACGCTTCCTACCATACAACTACTCACATGACTCCTTTTGAAGTGGTATATGGACAGAAGCCACCTTTAGTTCTCTCATACTTACCGAGTACCTCGAAGGTCCAGGAATTTGACCAAACACTTACAGTTCGAGAGGATATTCTTCGTACCCTTAAATAGAACTTGGTCATGGCACATAATTGCATGAAGCAACAAGTAGATCAAGGTCGCTCCAAACGTCAATTTGCAGAAGGGGATCAGGTGTTTCTGCAACTGCAACCATACAAGCAAACTTCCCTCAAGGTCGAGCATTGTCAGAAGATAGCACCCAAATTTTATGGTCCTTATATAGTTCTCAAGTGTGTGGGATAAGTCGCATATCAGTTAGCTCTACCCATTCAGTCGAAGCTACATCCAATTTTTCATGTTTCATGCTTAAAGAAGGTGATTGGAACTAGGTGCCAAATTCAAACCAACCTTCCCAAGTTAGCTGAAGAAGGATCCATTTGGCTACATCCAAAAGCAGTTTTGGACTAGCGTGAGTGTCACCTATGTCAGAGAACCATCAAGGAAGTGTTGGTCCAGTGGAAATATACGAATCAATAGATGCCACTTGGGAACTAGCTACCATTCTGCAGTAGTTTCCACATCTCAAGCCTTGAGGACAAGGATGTTTTTAAGGGGGCAGACATGTTAGGTTCCTAACCCGCACATAGTTATATCAATATATTCGGATGTAATAAAGGTCAATATTAATAAGGCCTTTCAATAAAATAGGATAAGGCAGATGTAAGAAGACCTAATAGAAGCTTTCGCTTCTAGAAGGATCTTCCTCTAGATGCTTCTCTTGATAGACATATTTAGTATAAATAAGGGTCGAGGGTATGAAAACCCTAGCTTGGATATTATTGTAATGGAGATCTTCTCGATTGGAGGTTTCCCCCTCGAAACATTGAACATTTCTTTCTGAATCAATGTGCTAATTCTGTTGTTGTTCTTATATCATTTATGTGTTATTGTGGAGATTATGCTGGATATATTATTGTTATTCTACCATTTCTAGCATTTTATTTCTGTTCTGCATATTTATTATATTTGGTATCTTGCAAAATTTCACTCACACACCCACTTTATTCCATCATCATATCATCATGGAAACCATCCATAGGCACAAAGACACAAATTATTTTAATAATATGTATGTCCATCCTTGTCCTACTAGTCAACTTAAGGTTTCCTACTAACTATGATGGTAACATTAATTCCCTATGGTGAAAACGAGCACATAAATTATTTTAATAGTATGTATGTCCATCCCTGTCCTACTAGTCAACTTAGGGTTTCCTACTAACTATGATGGTAACATTAATTCTTGGCCCAAGGAAATTTTGATCCAAAGGATTTGTAAAAAAATTGCAAACCATGTTATTGTCTAGTGAYTRTTTCTYTTCTAGGATAGTAAGGAAGGAGTCATATACAAATTTTCCATTTGCAAGCCTCAGATAATCCACCAAAACATTTTTTTTGGATGAGGTAGTTAAGGGTTTCAATAACCATCACATAAAAGGTTAGTGCAAAAGGGAATCCTCGACGACTAGAGTGGAAAGTAGTCTCGTGTGAGAAATTGATCATCAACCATCTCTTTGTTTTTTATTTTGAGGGCCTTGATATGCTTCACAAATTCCTTGATGTCAGATCTTTGAAAAATATCATAGTAGAATTCTCACATGTCTTAAGCCAATGGAACCCAACTTTTATTTGCCCCCCCCTTACTTTATATGTCTCATCAACCTTTAGTATTTGTCATTGTGTGGTCAGTTGTTATTCACTGAGGGGATAAGCTGAGGCAATCTTGAAATTTCCTCGAGCTCTTCCAATATTGCCTTGTATTTTATTCTTCTAAATGTCRTCAACTATCTACSATAACATCTAAGAAAGGAAACRATTTTTCTAATGGAATATTCCCACCAAATTAGAATTCAACCTTTGTCCCCTYGGGGCCTTGGAMTTAGCTTCCATATTTTGGGGTGGATAACTTCCCCCACTCCCCTATTGAACAAYRGGTTAGCTTCCAWATTTATAGGACCATGCAAATAATTCTTTGTATTCTTAAATATGTTAATTGCTTGGCTAACAATTCTATCCTCCACTCAATTCCCATTATGATGTGTTGAGGTTCATTCTTCATTTCTACATTAATTTTTTGAGTGGGTATACGTTCTCTGTATTTAAGAACATCTTAGCTAGTATGTTCATGGGATACCTTCATTGAATTTTACATTTACCAGTGGTAACATTGGTCAAGTGTGATGGGTAATTTTCCTTCTCATCATTCACTTGAGTGGATTCTTCCCTTTGGGTTTAATTATTAGATTTTATTCTATATTATAGCAACAAAAAACTTAGATTATCTATCTTCCAATGCTACAATGATCCACTATCAAATGATTTATTTCCTCTAAGAAATCCTCTAGTTATACTACCCTTTCCCTTTGCATTCATATAGTTCATATTTACTGCTTCTAGAGGATTCACTACAAATAACCAACTTCTCATTCACTATTCTAACTTATTAAATCAATAATTATTCAATATTCTCCTTTTTTGAATGCAATTGTGTTGGCTCACTAATCATCAATGACTATTTCTCCTTCTAGTTGTGACCTTCCTAGTAAGGCATCACGTGTTCTTAATTTTCCATGTGTTTTAATTGCTATGAAATTTATCATAAATACCTTTCCATATATGCATACTCACATTGTTAATATTCCAAAGGGTATATTCTAGTATTATATATCATCCTTAATCAAAACTATGGTGGTCATAATTTTGGTTTCTCTAATTATTTTTGTCTCCATCATAATGATTATTCTATAATCACCATCTAATATTATTAAATTGGGTAGAGTGAGATCTTCTATTTCCATATGGAATTGAAATCACTAATATTACAATTGATAATGTTGTGGTGATCCTTGGAATCTATTGAATGAAGTCAATATGCAATGTTCATTGATCACCTTCTCAAAGCGATTGATGGATTTTATTGTCAACCAACAACTCTAGTGGCCTCAATTTTGATTTCTCTAACTTTCCCCATGTATCCTTCATCATATTGTTTACTATGGAACCATCATCCAATAACATATTGGTTAGAGAGAGATCTCCTATTTCCATATGTATTTTTGTGCTCCATCCTTGCCTAAGATCATAATGTTTGTAACTATACTCCTTGTTTCATCGTATCAATAAATTTTTGGTATTTATGTCATTAATAGTCTAATTGATTGTCATGATATCCCTCTAAATATGTAGAATTAATTCTTCCCAAGTTTCTCATTGATCACCTTGTTGAAGCCCTAGCTATATATTTTAGCATCTATCAACTCATTGTTCAATTATGTGTAGGTCAACATGAATTCTAGAATTTTCTTATTTGTATCATGCCTTCCATGTTCTATGGAAGTCAACACAAATTCTCTCTCTTGTGCTAGTTTGAAAATTATTTTCATTTGATTCCTAATTTATCTAGTGTGTGTTGGTTGACATAGATTCTTTTGTCTTTGTGTCAACAAACACATTCTGCTAAATTTGTTTCTTAATACAATGAATTTACAATTCTCTACTAATGATTCTCCTGTTATTTTGGTGTCACTAGACACATTTTCCTTTTCACCTATGTCAATTGACATAGCCATGACCTTTGTATTCTAGAGATTGTAGGGCCATGTTTCCTTTATATTGTATTTTCTATGTTGGTTATCATGGCCCCTTTTCCTTTATCTCGTTGAATCATAGTCACCTTATTGCATCACATATTTTGCTTTTTTGTTTCCTCATTAAATAGCTCTTTTGTTTCTACCATCCTCTTGTTTTTTAATAGTTGTATTGTTTGTATCAGCCTTTTGTTTTTTATTTTCATATCCGGAGCTTCATATTTTAGCCATTTCTCATCACCACCATGATTTTCAGTTTTATTAGGATCATGTTGGCTTGACTTCTAAAACACTAGTTGTCATGATATATAACTCCACATATTTTACACATTAATATTGTTTATTTGTGTGTACAATTCTCAGAAAAATATTAGCATTCATTATAGATTTGTCATCTTACACTTGGGGACTTCCCTTTGTATCATACATGATTCTTTGGTTTTTATTATAAGATATTCTATTATTATTATTTTGACATTGATTATTGTATCCTCCACTATTTGGTATTTATCATATTGTGAATACAATTGGTTGATCCTCATTTCTATAATGCCAATTTATTTTTTTGTTAGACACACAATATTTGATATCATGGGTTTTAAAATTGCAAATGGCACAATAACTAGACATTCATCCCTTGAATGTCCCTTTATGTAAACATTTGTAAAAAAAATAGGGGAGGGATACCAATAGTGGTGCAAGGACCAATAATGGTCATAAAAGAGGTCACATCAAACTTATAATAGATGATAACTATTTCCATTGATAAAATATTAAATATAATTCATAAAATTATTACAAAATGTCCAAAACAAGTTCAAAAATTTCCCATAAATTGACTGGCCCACAATTGTCCAAAAAATGACTTGAAGAGAATCAAAGTACATGTGTTATAGATCTACTGTACAAAACATGTTGTCCTTTCCACATCCTATACTACTTTGACATAAAGACACAATCAAACCTTAAACATTTAAGGTTTGATGTTTGAAAATAAACCAAATTTTGGGGTGGATAACTTCCCCCACTACCCTGTTGAACAATGGGTTAGGAAATGCTAGGTTGATCTCCAAACACACCATTAAGGCTAGCAAGCTTCTCTTGGATCAAACCTAGGATGACTATGGAGCTAAGCTATTCTTCTAGGGTTAAGAAATGGATCCAAATTTTTTGGCCTAATGGATATCCCCCTTTTTAACCACTTTTGTCCATCCATTAATGTTTATATGAAATCAATCAATCAATCCCTCTTTTCATTCATTGTTTAATCAACACCATAAAAATATGTGTTTCCTTAAGGTTAATTGTTGGGGTAAATATTCAAGAAAATATGTTATGGTAGGGATATGCGACAGGTCATGGGAAGGAAATCATCATTATACCAATTTAAACATCACCTCTTCCTAGACCCAACCATCATTTGTTGATTATAGATTTGGGATGTCAAAAAGGAGGTAAATTTTGTTAATTGTTACAGGCTTAGTCATAGTAGGAAAGATCATTGATTAAAGAATATAATTGGTAGATCCTTCCCATCTTAGGATGTGGTTTAATAGATTTCTATTAAGGTTTAATATTAATATTAATCTTTAATAGATATTAAGTTTTAAGGTTTAATATTATATTAATTTTTCATTGTATTTAATATATATATATATATATATATATATAATATAATACATTATATATATTAATTATATTTAATACAATAAAACATAAAAACTAAAACAACAAAAAATAAAATGAAATTTCAATAAACTCTTGCATGCCCAATATTCATACTAGCAGAGCAGAAGCCAATGCCCATTATGTGGGCCAAGACTAGTAAATCTGGAAGAAAAACCCCGCCCATTCCAAGACTAGCATAGAGGGAGTGGTCGTGCCCATTCTGGCCGTGACTAGTAGAGAAGATAAGCCCACAGAGAGGGAGTGATCGCACCCATTCTAGCCGTGACTATTAGAGAAGATAAACCCTGTGATGAGCATATCAAATCCCCTCGCCAATGATAGAGAGAGCCGAAGGAGGCCCTATCCAACAAATTTGGACATCGACAAATAAATAGGATCATCCGTATTTGTTCAAACTTGACAACAATTGTAGAGTGGAGATACCCAGGGGTTAACATCATGCCACCAAAATCGGTAATTTCATAGTTACAAGCTCTCCAATATTCTCTGAGTTTTTTACTAATTTCTTTCTTTCTATTCATGGAGGGCACAAGACTATTTGAATCCCTAAAAAGATTCTTTTTTTTCTTGAAAATGACCATAAATGTTAATTTCGAGATGGTATCCATGAGGCCATAGTAAAATATATCTCAGACAGAATGGAAACCCACATGAAACCTAGGATCTATGAAATAGACCATCCAAATTTACTAGTTACAACATTCGCATCTATGCTCATAATTTGAAAGCTAGATACGGGGAAAATAAATTAATTTAGGGGTTCCACCAACCTCCTATCAATGAAGTTTAGATTACTTGTTGTGTCAATCAACATAACCACATTGTCTTCTTCATGTTTCCTTAAATTTTGAGTATTTGAAGGGTGTTGATACCTGTTAGGGCATGTAGTGATATGGTGCTTGTGGATTTTTCTATGGAATGATTTTGAAGGTTCTCTCCTCTTCAAAATATTCATTTGTGTTATATTCAATTACCAAGAGATGATTTTCCTTACATTTGTGATCCTAGGACCACTTGCTATCATAAAATTAGGAAAATCCCTTGGTTCAACGTTTTGGAATTGCTTTTTGTGTGGAAACATGAGTCATGTGTGATGATGCAATAGTAATGGTTATGCCTCTTTCTCATGACCCTAATGAACATCCTTATAATTTGTAGGTATCCAAGAGTTTTACCTCAATGAATTTAGACATTTGGATGGCTTGATTCATGTTTTTAGGTGGTAAACTTTGATCTTCTGATAAATCACATCATTCAAGCCTCTAATATGAAATTTATAAGTTGATCCTCATCCGACTTATTGAATCATCTAGATAGACAATGGTGTTGCATATTGTATTCGATAACTGAACACACATGGTGTAACTTATTTACTTGGCTAAAACAACCCTTGGTCCATATATTTTCTTAATGAGCCATCATGTCACCAACAAATTATTCCCATGAGTATGCCCTTCCTCACGATCTTATTTTGAGCACCCATTGGTACCATTGATAGGCCTCTTGTTTAAGATAAAATAAAGTAGGAGTCACACATCCATCTTAAGGAACTTGGTGGATTTCTCCATTTGGTTGATCCATGATTGTACATCATTTCCATCAAACCTCCTAAGTTCAATTTTTGGTAATGTAAACTGTGGACTGTAGTTGGTGTTGTTGGAGCCTAAATAGGAACTAAATTATGCCCATCATTAATGGATGGAATGGATTTACTAGAATTTTTTTTCTCTATTGCTTGCAATATATCTAGAAGACTATTTTCACTTTCAATGAGCTCTATGGAAACATGAAAATTAGCTTCTATGATTTGGATATTCAAATCTTGCATTTGTTTTTTGAATTGATCTTCAAGTCCTTGGACTCACTTGATAAAGAACTACGTACATTGATTTTTTGCACTATTGATTGTTGATTGCACCTCTTTGGAAGATAGACTTGAACTATCATTAGTGCTTGAATGCTTTCTTGGCATCCCTCCCCCCCTACTAGTATCCCCCATCGTAGCTATTTTATTTTGGGTAGAAATGATTGTGACTTGGAGGATTCCAAAATATCACAATTTATAATGAAAACATATTTGGTAGATATCCTTTTTTCATTATGGTTTTGAGGCCACAACTTAAAATGGTCACAGCTTCATTGATATTTCTAAGAATCACTAATATAACCATAATTCAAAAACATCATCAAAACTCTACTTTTAATGGTACGAGTTTATCATACACTGGCAAAAAAAGCCCAAAACCTTCGATTTATCATACACTGGCTCTTAATGATTTGGGAAGGTTTGACTCTTTCGTACTGGCTCTTAAGGATTTGGGAAGGTTTGACTCTTTCATCTTTCCCTGAATCTCTATAGGTATATCTTATTTGACGAGCCACTTGTGTAGTTTGTATGTCTTTCACTTGGAAAGTCATACAATTTATTATGAGATCCATAGACCCTATACTACAAAAGAGGGAAGGGTTATATGAGATTTTACAGATTTGTCTCCATTACCAAGATTTGAAGCTACTCAACAATGAGTGATTTTTCCACTTATTATCACCATTAGATAACAATAGAGCTTCATACTAAACCTCCCTAGCATAGAGACAGTGCACAAACATAAATGGTTTATCAATTCCTTAGTGAATTTACATGAAATACACTTTCTTGGACCATGCTAGTTCCCACACCAATATGTAGCCTAATAGTTTCAACATCACCTAAAGAAATTACTAGTAAAATCATATATCATAAGAAAATAGTGCTTGGGATTGATAAGTCAAGGCTCCTACTTTTCTTTCAAGTTTATTTTTCCTTCCACTCATTATATTTTAAAGAACCTTTCCATCCTTTATAAAGTTAAACGTAACCATAGTCTCCACATCCCCCAATTGGTTCATGTCATTCAAGGAAAGATATTTCTGCATATTTCTTTGACATCTCAATCAACAGTGGACTCATGATTTGACAAGGTACACACCCCACATAGTAGTGAAATATACCGCCACCAGACATTTAGTCTCAATGGCCTCCTTTAGATTGAAGTACCATGCCTATGTGGTGTGACAGGTAAACATGTTTCCCTCTGCCATCACTTCTCCAAAAATATCTATGTGCTTCTCAAATTTACAAGCAATGTAAGTTTTAAAAGAGAAATTCAAAAGAATATTCAATGTAATATGCAGGTTTTACTTTTGTAGAAATGTACTTCCCTTTAAAAATCTATTTGTCAAGCATGACCTGTCATTGTGACAGACCGTTATTCAAAGATAACCTTTGTTTATAGATTCAATTGTTCCAATATATTATTTTATTGTAAGTTTGATTCATTTT
This sequence comes from Picea engelmannii, assembly GCA_009831015.1. Classification (NCBI taxonomy): domain Eukaryota; kingdom Viridiplantae; phylum Streptophyta; class Pinopsida; order Pinales; family Pinaceae; genus Picea; species Picea engelmannii. Next base: position 278,302 of record ML794008.1, read on the forward strand.
CACCAATTCTCATTCCCCATGGTGCATAAATCCTGTAGGGGATTTGTACAAATCTAATCCGAGGTGAATATACCATGCCCCCTTTTCAATAACCTTTTTAACTCTCTCCTACTTTTCCATCACCAATTTCCCATTTTTTGTGGCCATATGGACACTAGAACTATATTGAATAGAGGGAGGAGGGAAGTCAGTATCTTGGTGGACATTTTGGCATTACAAATAACAATTGTGACAAATTTGGAGAAATTTTGCATCTGCATTAAAAAAAGGATCAAGGAATGTACTGAACTTAAGCCTATATGAACTTAAGCCATGGAACCCCAGGCCCACCAAGGCATCCAAACCTAAAATATTAAGCATTAGGATTAATTCTAAGTACCATGTTTCTAAGAAATTTCTTGCATTAGAGATATTTGAAATGACAAATCTGATATTCCTATGGATCTGAAGGATTATTAGAGCCTAGTGAAATCTTGTTTGAGTCCAATCCTCCAAAATACTTGGAATTTTTTTGATAAGGGTGTCTTCTAAATTAGCTTGCAAAATGTGTAGTGGTCCCATGTGGCACACTCTAGAGCCACCACTAGTCCTTCCAAGTTCATTCATGTTGATATTGCATTTAAAATCGACCTCCTCTTCAGAAATTGCACTATGCCTCATTGACTAAACTCCTAGTGTTGGAGATTCTCCAACAAATTGTTTTCTGGTCGATGGAATGATAGAATAGGAACCCCAATAGTTGAAAACTGGTGCTCTGGATCCAATGCAATTGACGGTTCATGCTTCCAAGTCCCGGTTTGATTTTTATGGATAATTGCAACTTGCCTCCTCAAGCCATTCAAGGACATGTGGCCAATTTGGTCCAAGGGCATAAAATCCAAATTGAGCATCATAATGTTGTTTTGTAAGCTCTCTCATGTATGTTTGGCCAAGGCCCATGTGACTACACTAGAAAAAAATGCTCGACAGAGTGTACTTGAAAATCGAGCTCATCTTCAGAAATTGCACTATGCCTCAATGACCAAAACCCTAGTGTTGGAGATACTCCAACAAATGGTTCTTTGGTCGATGGAATCATAGTGTAGGGGCCCCACTAGATGAAATCAGTGTTCTTAATCCATTGCAATTGGTAGTTCATGCATCTAAGTCTCGGTTTGAGTTTTATCACGAGTTGCAAATCACCTCCTCAAGCCATTTAGGGACATGTGGTCAGTTTGGTCCGGGGGCATAAAATCCAAATTGAGTAGCATAACAAACTTTCGTAAGCTCCCACAATTCTATTTGGCCAAGGCCCACATGACTACACTAGCCAAAAGGACCCGAATTAGTGTTCTTTAAAATTGACCTCCTCTTCAGAAATTGCACTATGCCTCATTGAGAAAAATCGTAGTGTTGGAGATACTCCAACAAATTGTTTTCTTTTCTATGGAATGATAGCGTAGGAGCCCTAATAGATGAAACGTGGTGCTCCGGATCCAATGCAACTGACGGTTCGTGCATATGAGTCTTGGTTTGTTTTTTTATCGATAGTTTCAACTCGCCTCCTCAAGAATTCAAGGACATGTGGCCAATTTGGTCCAAGGGCATAAAATCCAAACTGAGCAGCATAATGTTGTTCCATAAACTCCCACATTTATTCTTGACCAAGGCCCATGCGACTACACTAGAAAAAAATGCTCAACAGAGTGTTCTTGAAAATCGAGCTCATCTACTGAAATTGCACTATGCCTCATTGACCAAAACCATAGTTCCAAAGATACTCCAATAAATGGTTTTTCGGTCAATGAAATGATAGCATAGGGGCTCCACTAGCTAAAAATCAGTGTTCTTAATCCAATGCAAGTGACGGTTCATGCATCTGAGTCTCAGTTTGAGTTTTATCACGAGTTGTAACTCTCCTCCTCAAGACATTTAGGGATATGTGGTCAATTTGGTAAGCTCCTGCAAGTCTATTGGCCAAGGCCCACGTGAATACACTAGCCAAAAAGACCTAACACAATGTTCTTTAAAATCGACCTCCTTTTGAGAAGTTGCACTATGCCTCATTGACCAAAGTCCCAGTGTTGGAGATACTTTGACAAATTGTTTCGGTCGATGGAATGATAGCATAGGAAACCCAATAGATGAAACCTGGAGCTCCAGATCCAATGCAATTAACATTTCATGCGTCTGAGTCCTGGTTTGTGTTTTATCGATAGTTGCAACTTGCCTCCTGAAGCCATTCAAGGACATCTGGCCAATTTGGTACGAGGGCATAAAATCCAAACCGAGCAGCAGAATTTTATTTTGTAATATCCCTCATGCATTTTTGGCCAAGGCCCATGCGACTACACTAGAAAAGAATGCTCAACAGAGTGTTCTTGAAAATCAAGGTCATCTTCAAAAATTGCAATATGCCTCATTGACCAAAACCCTAGTGCCAGATATACTCCAACAAATGGTTTATCGATCGATGGAATGAGAGTGTAGGGTCCCCACTCGCTGAAAATCAGTGCTTTTAATCCAATACAACTGACGGTTCATGCATTTGAGTCCCAGTTTGATTTTTATCGCGAGTTACAACTCGCCTCCTCAAGCCATTTAGGGACATGTGGTCAATTTGGTCTCGGGGCATAAAATCCAAATCGTGGAGTGTATTTGGCCAAGGCCGACACAGTGTTATTTAAAATCTACCTCCTCTTCAGAAATTGCACTATGCCTCATTGACCAAAATCCTAATGTTGGAGATACTCCAACAAATTGTTTTTCGGTGGATGGAATGATAGCGTAGGAGCCCCAATAGTTGAAACCCGGTGCTCTGAATCCAATGCAACTGATAGTTCATGCATCTGAGTCGTGGTTTGATTTTTATCAATAGTTGCAACTCGCCTCCTCAATCCATTTAAGGACATGTGGCCAATTTTGTCTGAGGGCATAAAATCCAAATGGACTAGCATAATGTTGTTCTGTAAGCTCTCGCATGTATGTTTGGCCAAGGCCCATGCAACTACACTAGAAAAAAATCTCGAAAGAGTGTTCTTGAAAATTGAGCTCAACTTTAGAAATTTCACTATGCCTCATTGACCAAAACCCTGGTGCCGAAAATACTCCAACAAATTTTTTTTCGGTCGATGGAATGAGAGCGTAGGAGCCCCACTAGCTGAAACGTAGTTCTCTTAATCCAATGCAACTAAATTTTCATGCATCTTAGTCCCAGTTTGAGTTTTATCACAAGTTGCAACTTGCCTCCTCAAACCATTTAGGGACATGTGGTCAATTTGGTCTGGGGGCATAAAATCCAAACCGAGTAGCATAACAGACTTTCGTAATCTCCCACAAGTCTATTTGGCTAAGGCCCACGTGACTACACTAACCAAAAGACCTGACATAGTGTTCTTTAAAATCGACCTCCTCTTTAGAAATTGCACTATGCCTCATTGACCAAAATCCTAGTGTTGGAGATACTCCCACAAATTATTTTCCAGTCGATGGAATGATAACGTAGGAGACCCAATCGCTGAAACCTGGTGCTACAAATCCAATGCAACTGACGGTTTGTACATCCAAGTCCTGGTCTGATTTTTATCGATAGTTGCAACTTGCCTCCTCAAGCCATTCAAGGACATGTGGCCAATTTGGTATGAGGGCATCAAATCCAAACCGAGCAGCATAATGTTGTTCCATAAGATCCTGCATGTATGTTTGGACAAGGCCCACGTGACTACACTAGAAAAAAATGCTTGACAGAATGTTCTTGAAAATCGATTTCATTCTTTGATTTGAATGACATGAGTGACTTGGTGAGGTTCCTCGACAGAGTGACTTAGTGACTTGGTGACTTGGTGAGGTTCCTCAACTTGTCAATGACATGAGTCTTTCTAAGAACCAAATAAAAGATTCCAACACCATAATCAAATATAATGCATGCAACATATTGCATCCATGGTTATTCCCTTTACATACAACAAAATAAATGTATGACTCTAGAATAGAGGAGAGTCAAGGTGACATACAACTTCTGATTGTCAAGCAGAATGAGCATTTAGAGAAAACATAGATAAGCATTAATGCATAATTTTATGAATTATATTAAAGGTTATCCTTTTGACAAGTGAGTAATGTTATGATTGTTATCAACGGAGATCCTTTAGATCCATGGTCGTTATCAATGTTATCAATGAATATCTAATGATGAACCCGGATTTGACTTATTTATATCATATTGCAATATTTATTTTCTCATGTGTGACTAAATGTTGACACCTACTTGAAACTTGTCCTCCTTCCTATGCTAGTCATGTTTGGCCTTGTATTTCGCTAGACTCTTTAATAACACATCTTTCATGATCATACACATGGATGAATTTGTTGTAATTGGTGGCCTAGAAGGAAAATATATCTCACAGTATTTGTTACTCCTGTTGGTGCATAAATATGTTCACTGTATATCTCACACTCATTTAAATGTCAATTCGGGATTCATAATCGAAGGAGTTGTTACACTATATGTGATGAGAACAAGTAACTTATCTAAGTCTGTTGCATATAGGAAATAATTAATAACATAAAAATTATATTCCTAAGATCTCCAAATATTTCAAAATATCCTCTGATCCTAAAGGAGAAAACTAATATCGAAACTCAATCAATCAAAGAAATACTGTCTCAGAGAAACAAGTATGTTCATGTTAGTCACTTGTATTGGAAACATGAACATTAAGAAGCTTTTTTTTTGTAATGATTAAAGCAATCAATTTCAACCATTCTGTAAACAAAAACCAATTTCAATCTCATACAATTCAATCAAATCAACACAGGGAGATTCAATATGACTGAAAGACTTTATTACAACACATGTAAATAAAAGATAAAGTCTTTTGGTTCCCTGTGATACTACAATCATGAAATTCAAACATCAATCCCACACTTCAAATTAAGAAATAACTATTTTCAACATCTGAGAATAGAATGTCTATTTGATATAGCACTTGTTGTTACACACCAATCCAAAATAATGAACTTTGATGCTAAATCTTAAGAATGAAAATTAAGACAAATCACACACGTACGTTGTTGTAAACTATAAACACAAACACACAGAACATACACAACAAGGTTTACGTTAGTTGGGGCGGTGGTCCCTTGCCAAACCAACAAGGAACCTCTTAAAGAGTTACCAGGATGAAGCTTTAACTCACATCCGAGAATTCACATAAAAGATCTTTTGTATTAATCAACTGGTAAATTGGATCAACAGTCTTATATAGTATATATCATGATAACAAATACTTGTAGAATTATTATCGTATATCTCCTCCTATTCCTTTCTACACAACATCCCTTATATAAGGTAAGTCGATACTACCAACACTTATTAAACAGTTCAGGAAATTCCAGAATTACAATTTACGTCGAATATTAAGGAGTCGACTCCACCTCATGACACGAAGTGCATGAGTGATGGAGTCTCTTGCAACTAGAAAACTAACTTTAGATGCTTCTACCCAACTGCCTTCTTGGAATGTCAACCATTATCCATGTCCAACTGGTGCATCCCGAAACAGAGAGTTTAGTACTGGATTGCACACAGTTGTGAATCTGGTATCGGAATAAAATAGAGCAAGGGGTACCGGAATAGCACACAACTTGGTACCGGATCAAAACTATCTTGGGTATCGGAATAGCGCATGTCTTGGTACCAGATCACATGGTGTCTAGTAGTGTCGGATTAGACTGTTCACAAATAAAATTATTAGAACTATACAACATAAAACACTTTTAATCAAATTAATTAAAGAAAATTAAACAAATATGCTTTAAATCACCAATTACCTCTTGTAGACATGACATAGCTATTAGGCATGTATTTTGGGAGGGAATAGTCTAGTATCGGTTTATAGTAGAGGCAAAAAGACTTAGATAGAGGGTAATATAGGGTATTATCCTATGAAAAAATGGAGACTCAACATTTCCCCCGTGTTGAAGATGTTGCATGTCCTCATGCAACGTTATCAAAAACTGATACCCAAAAACTTCTGCACAATTGGACCCTCCTCTGTCATTCCTCAGATTGAAAAATGTTAATAGCAGAAGCTTCATTCTTTAATTCCTTCTTGATCACCCTAGTGTAATGGACCAATCGCAAGACTTTGTTGAGTTTGGCAGAGACCTCCACATGTTGTGCCTTCAATTCTGCATTCTCTGCCTTGATATGTCTGTCTAATATTTTGTATTCTTCAATTTCTTGTTTCAATCTCTCAATTTCCATTAACAATGTTGGTTCATTCAGGGACTGTTCTGGACTTGGTATGATTAATTCTTTGGTCACCATCTCTCGAGCCTCTTTTTCTTTCCTCATACTCCTCATAACCTTGATCATCATCTTTCTCCTGCTCGAAGATTTGCCTGGACTCGGTGTAAATACCTCCTGAGTGACCACCGTTCGAGCCTCTTCCCCCTTTCTCAAATCCATCAAGGTTTTTGTTACCAACCCTTCCATCTCACTTATTGTTATCAGTCCTTCTATTTATCTTGTGGAAGCTCCCCAACCAATCTCTTTGTCTAGAGAACTTGGAATATCCATAGGTTCTCTTTGAGAAGAATATATATTTGTAATTGTCTCATGTTTAGCCATGCTTCTGGTGCTCCTACGTATGGGTGTTGAGGATTTCTTAGAATTTATGAGAGGGGTAGGAGTTTCTTCAAACAACTTCATTTTCTTTTATTTACTAATAGGGACATGCCTAGACACCTATGCTTCCTGTGTTGACGAGATATTTATCTTACGGGCTTGAACTGTAACTTCTGGGGGTTTCTTCTGTTGGACAACTCGTATTACTACCCGAGAGGATTGAGGTGTGGATTCTAAAACTTGTACCTCTTTTCCTTCTGGTTTATTTCTATTTTTACTTGTCACCTTTGCAGTCCCCTTCAAGCCACCAACTGAACTTTGAGAAGGCAGAGTAAATTCAGAAATACTTTTCAATTCTTTAGGGGATTTTGGAGAGGGTTTTATAGTTGGCTCTAGTAAAATCCTCTGTTGATCTGTATCCTTCTTTTGTTTCTTATACTGTGACTGTTGGTTCTTAGGGCATAGGACTGAGCTAGACGCTTCAGATGGTGTAGACTTTTCCTTGCTTTTTAACTGGAAGTCAGGGGTCTCTTCTATTTGACTGGCAGGTTCTGATGGTATTTCCATAATGGTTTTGGGAATGTTATCCGATTGATCACAGGGTCCTGAGCCCTCCTTTCATTTTTTACCCCTTTGAACCGAAATCGAGCTTACTTTATGGAATGGAGTGGTTGTCTTCTTTATTGATATAACAGGCTCTCCCACGACATACTTTTTTGTCCCTGATTTCTCAATGAGCTGAGAGCAGTTGGGTGCAACAGTGTCTTCTTTGCTTTCTAATGCCAAATCTTTCTTTGCTTTTCTGCTTGAGCTTTCACCGTGTGTCCCTGCCTCCTGTGTCTCGACCGACTTGGCTTTCTATTGAGTGAAACTCTATTGGAGCAACTGTTTCCAACTACCCCCTTGTGTTTTTAGAGCATGAAAAACCGGAAGTTTGATTAAACCATGATGATGGAGACTAGTCTCGGGCTTCTTAGAAAGTGATCTCACCCCTCTTGCCATTTTCAATAGACTCATCCATAAAAAATGGGGGGAATTTATCTACGGTCCTCCCTCAAAATGTGACAAAAGATTTAAATGATACATGAAGGTCACGACATACCTTCCTTCACAGGTGAGGAATTTCTGTAGACTTATAAGCATTATCCAATACTTTTCTTTGATATAGCTCTGGGGGATGCCCTTGGTCCAATCGACGTCGTGATGTTCTGGTTTGAGGAATTGCTGACATAGCTTTTTGTCCACGATTACTCTTTTGAAGTATCTTTCTCCAGCCATCGAGAGACCCGTATCCTCTTCTATAGTAGCCTCTGTAATTTTTAACTTCACTTCCCCAAGCTGCACATTCTCTCCCTCATATGTTTGTACAAAGCTCGGAGAAAGTCCTTCATGATGGCCCCTGAATTTGTAAGGTAGCTAGAGAGGTAGTGGGGGGGGCCAGAGGGCCCATAGTGATAATAGTGGAGGTCATTCAATGTAAGGTGGAATAGGTCCACTATATTATTAAATAAGGCCCACTATGGTAGTTAGATATAATAAATGGGTAATTAGATATAATAAATGTAAGATGACTTCTTAGAAGGTTCTACTTCTAGAAGATTTCTCCTCTAGAATGTTCTTAGGTGATAGTAGCACTATATAAAGGGGTTCAAGCAATGTAATGAGACAGGAAGAGAAGTATTGTATTTGGAGCGGTATCTAAATAGGAGGATTCCCCTCGAAGAGACAAGTGAACAGGAGAGGATCACTTCCATAATAGGATCCATTGTATGGTGTTTCTCTACCTCAAGGGTTTCTATAATAAAGTTGTGGTTTTCTATATGGTTTCATATATCTTGTGTGGTGATTGTATTTAGATATCTTTGGATATATTGTGATATTTTTTATTCATGTATTTGGTTCTTAACAAGTGATATCAGAGCAGTTTCGTTGGTAGACATTGTGGGCAAATATTTTTTATTTTTGCAGATTTTTTTTTCGGAGAAGAAAAAGAGGGCCGCGAAATTCCAAAACTTTTCAGTATATTTCTATGAAAAAAATGAAGAAACAGGTTGTTGATCTGAGTTCCTCTCAGAAAAACACCCAATTTGAAAAACAAAATCGTCCGAAACAGAGTCCGAGAAGTCAAGATATTGAAGTTTTAAAATCTGCAATTTTTCATGGTTTTTTTTGCGGATGACGGTGCGATTTTTATTTTATTTATGTAGCATCTGAAGGACGAATTTGCCCAGATAAATTACATATCTGATTTCCTCTCATAATTTCACCCAATTTCAAAAAAACAATCAGGCGAAACAGAGTCCGGAAAGTGAAGTTATGAACATTTTAAATTCAACAGTTTTTTAGGGTTTTCCGGAAAACGCCGCGATTTTCTGCAGTAACTTATTGTTCTATTTTTTGGGTTTTTTAATGAAGGATGTGGGACTGAAGAGTTCATAGGGTGCTCATATGGCTATTTCCTCTCAAACCCTCAAGGTAATTCTTGAAGCATTCAAATCCAAATTGTATGACACATTGGATGTTAGATTGCATGACCTTGCAAATGGCCTCAATGATAGTTTCTGTAGTATTCGAGATTCATTGGATAACATGCAACAGATATTTCTTATGGTGGACATCAGGGATGAATATAATCAAGGAATATATGCTTGGTATGATTTTTATGCCGATTGTGATGATTGGTATATAGATAGTTGTCATTTCTGGGATGACAACCACTTTCATATTTTATTTGATGACTCTAATCCACCTTCTGTAGACAACATCAATGTGACAAATCGAGAGCCAATGATTATTACCAGTGTCCATCCTACATATTCTACAGTGGTATTATTCTTTCCAGATTCTGCTACAACCCTTTTCCACTATGTCGATGGATATTATTATTTGGATCCACATGATAGGTGCCAGTCTTTGGAGCATCATTTTGAGTTGGTTATTGGGTTCCAAAATCTTCCATGGGGAATTCACATGAGCACTTGGACATGGGACTCAGGCTTACAATGGTGGTTGGACTACTTCAGCATGGTGGCTTTCCTTTCTACATGGGACCTTGGTTCTCTAGTCTTCTTCAGCATTATGGTCCACAATTGTCCATGGGACCCTGGTAGCTCAATAGGAGGATGCCCCCTCGAAGAGGCAAGTGAACAGGAGAGGATCACTTCCATAATAGGATCCATTGTATGGTGTTTCCCTACCTCAAGGGTTTCTATAATAAAGTTGTGGTTTTCTATATGGTTTCATATATCTTGTGTGGTGATTTTATTCATATATCTTTGGATCTATTGTGATATTTTGTATTCAGGTATTTGGTTCTTAACAGAATTTCTCCAAGAACGGTACCCAACCTGCCTGTTCATATTTTTTCTTGCAAGCCTGATATTCTGTGGTTTCTTTGTATATTTGAAATATTGTCTCATGTCTATCATCCCCCATACTATATTAAGTAGTTATTTTGGGTGGATAAGGCATAGACAGAAGGTCGAGGGTGAGTACCGGATGATAGAGTGTCGATTGGGAGAAACACATATGAGATACGAAGGTATAGGGTGTCTGTAGATAGTATGATAACAAGGGTAAATAATGCTCATCTAGATGGCGAAGCCATCAGAGGATCATTTATGAATAGAAGTGTAGATTACAACGGTCACATCAATCCTCATGATGATATGGTGAGGTAAGTGGGATCTATGAACGGTTTCCAGATTCATGGGAAGCTTGGCGACGGACGATATTTACGAAAGGAGGTGGCCGTTATGATTGGGACTTGTGTATATGAAATCGACTGGGATCATTACTTGATATGATGAGATTCGTGGTTCACGTCATCTCATATAGTACGAAAACTAATCATGGGGTTTATTTATCAGATAGACAGTGGGAGTTTGATCCGATAAAAGTCATCGCGTTTTTGCATTTTTGTTGCTTTGTAGGACACTTCCTTCTTATGGTGTGGGATCTTAGGTTTCTACAGAGATTCGTGACAAAACAACGTCATGATCCAAGAGAAATCAGATGTTCTAAACAAATATTTAGTCTAATTCCTTTAAATAATACGAAAAAAAAATGTAGAATCTGTATGTCCTCGCACTAATAATTTGACAGGGACTTAGAAACATGATGAGAGTTACCCGTCATATTCTTACCAGTACTGGATCATTTAAGTACTAGATCACCTGTGTGTAGATTTTGCAATTGGTATGGGATCACCTAAGAGTAAAATTGCAGTCAGTATCGGATCACCTGTGTAAAATTGAAGTCGGTACCAGACCACCTATGTGTAAAATTGCAGTCGGTACCAGAATAGCTCACGACCCCTTCTTTTATACTGAATAGGACCCGATACCATATAGGCATAGAGAGATGATTTGGTGGTTCTTCATACACAAAGATGAGCATATGAGCACAAAAATGAACTTTCTTGAGCTTAAGAAACTTGATATTGATTCCGATGACAGTGATTTATAGAAATAGCTGATGTTCTATGGTCAAATCTGTCTGGAAAATCATGCAGTTGCCAAAGTTTATAGACAAATAATGCAGGAAAGATTTATAATAGGAGGGTACTATGTAATAACTAGTAACTGAGATGACATAACTCCTTTTCTTCTGGAACCAAGGTGACCACACTTTTGCTTGCATTTCCTCTTTTATTACAATATGATAATAATCCTAACTACTATTTTTCAGTGGATTTTTATTGAGCCCAGATTAGTTAATGCTTGCTGGTATTTTCAGTTTTATAGAGTCTAAAAAACTTAAAGGAAACTCTCTACACTGTCTCGTGGATTTTTGTCGAGCCCGATCCAGTTCCTACTCGCTGGTGTTTTCAATTTTAAAGAGTCTGAAAAACTTAAAGGAAACTCTCTACACTATCCCATGGATTTTTGTCGAGCCCGGGCCAGTTCCTGCTCGCCATTGTTTTCAATTTTAAAGAGTCTAAAAAACTTAAAGAAGACTCTCTATACTGTCCCGTGGATTTTTATCAAGCCCAGGCTAGTTCTTTCTCGCCAGTTTTTTCAATTTTAAAGAGTTTGAAAAACTTAAAGAAGACTCTTTATGGTAGTTGTCCTCGTTATTTGTTTATCTACATGGGAACACCACCAAATTTTTTTTGTCTTTGTTAGTCAAAATAAAGAAAAACTTCATCTCATGACACACCTACGTATAGAAAAATAATTTATACAATTTGAAATTACTATGGTAGGTCAGCAGGAGGGAAAACCCTCTCACTTACCAGTTGCATTTCGGTAGTCTGAAGAACATTTTTGATGAAATCCTCCTTTGACAACGGTTTGTGATAAACCTTCAACCGATGTCCATTTACAACAAGGGAGGTCTGCTTTTCATCAATAGTTTTTATCCTTACTGCATCATTGTCATATACTGTATCAACCTCATAGGGCCCCATCCATCTGGTAGACAATTTTAATTTGAAATTTTTAAATCTGCTATCATAGAAGAGGGCCCAATCACCTGCCTGGAAGGACTTCTGTTTAATATACTTGTTGTTCCATTTGTTCCTTTGTTATTGTATCAAGGTGGTTCTTTATAGAGTATCTTTCCTTATCTCATCAAGTTCATTTAATTGTAATAGCCTATGTTTTTGAGCTTCATCCAGGTCCATACCTAATTGCATGATAGTTCTAAAGGTCTTTACCTGAAACTCTATGGGAAGTAGTACTTGCTTCCCATATACCAACTCATACGGTGTATGGCCTGTTGTATTTATCCAGGATGTACTATAGGCCCACAAGGCTTAAGGAAACCTATCAGCCTAGTCTTTGTGGTGCAGCTAAATAGTCTTAGTGAGGATGGCCTCTATCACTTTGTTGGTTGATTCTACTTGGCCAATGGCTTGAGGGTGATAGGGTGAGGACTTTCTTTGTCTAATATTGTATTGTTTGGTAAGGGCCTTAACCAAATTTGAGGTGAATTGTGTTCCTTGATCAGTGACTATCTCCTGAGGTACCCCGAAACGAGTGAAAATTTCCTCAAAGAGAAAATCTACAACGGATTGTTCATTGGCTGAATACAGGGCCTTGGCTTCTACCCATTTTGTTACATAGTCTGTGAAAACTAATATGTACTTTTTCTTCTGTGACATGGGATTGATAGGTCCTACAAATTCTAAGGCCCATTTTTCAAAGGGTTCGATTACTACTTGGGCTTGTAGTGTCATTTCATTGGTTGATGTAGGTCTTCCCATTTTTTGGCAATCATCACAACTGAGAATGTGTTTCTTTGCATCCTTAAAAATGGTTGGCCAATAATATCCTGATTGTAAAATTTTGTAAGTTTTTCTTTTGTCAGCAAAGTGGCCACCACATGGGCCATCATGACAAGCTCTTAGGATATCCTACATTTCGTCTTCCCGGACACATCTTCTAATTACCAAATTAGGTCCTGTTCAATATAGGGTATCTTCATGCCACATATAATTAGCACTTAGCTGAATGATTCTCTATTTTTCTCTGGATGTCATACCTTGAGGCAGCTTGTTGGTTACCAAGTAGTTAGCTACATCTGCATACCAAGGGGTGAAAGTATAAATAGAAAATAAATTCTCATCCGGAAAATCATCATCTACTGGAGTATTTTCACCTGTATGGATAAGCCTAGACATAAAATCAGCAACCAAGTTATCTCTTCCAGGCCTATCTATAATAGTGATATTAAATTCCTGTAGTAACAAAAACAATCTAGTTATTCTAGCATTTGTAATAGGTTTATTCATTAGAAATCTGATAGTTGAGTGATCTATGTGCACAAAAACTTTGTATCCTTTTATATAGTGTCTAAACTTGTTGATGGCATGTACTACTGATAAGAATTCTTTCTCTATGACAATATAGTTTTCTTCAGCAGGTGAGAGGTTCTTACTAACAAAGTATATAGTGTAAGGAATTTGCCCTTCCCTTTGTCCTAATACGACTCCCAAAGCGGTATCTGAGGCATCTATACAGATATCGAAAGGAAAAGACCAGTTTGGACCTCTCAAAGCAGGAGCACTTGACAATTTTGTTTTTAAGATTTTGAAAGAGATTTGGCATTGCTCATCCTAGCAGAATTCAACATCTTTTGTTAACAATTTGAAAAGGGGGGCTGCTAGGTTTGTAAAATTTTGAATAAACCTCCTATAGTAGACAACATGCCCTAAGAATCTTCTGATTTCCTTTTTTGAACTAGGGATCTTAATTTGGGAAATAATGTCTATTTTGGCAAGGTCCACTCTTATTCTGGTACTGGAGATATGGTGACCTAGAACGATTCCTTCAGTAAGCATCATTATTGATTTTTCATGACTGAATGAGAGGTTGGTCTCTCTACATCTAACCAGTACCTTCTTCAAATTATCCAATGCCTATTGGAAATCATCCCCATATACCGTGAAGTCATCCATGTAGACTTCCACACAATCATTGGTCAGATAGGAAAAAATAGCCAAGACGACCCTCTGAAAGGTAGTAGGAGCATTACATAATCCAAAGGGGAGAACCCTATAAGCATAGGTTCCCCAAGGGCAAGTGAATGTGGTCTTATCCTGGTATTCTGGTGAAATTGGTATTTGGTTGTAGCCACTAAACCCATCCATAAAAGAAAAGTACCTTTTCCAAGATAAAGTATCCAAGACCTGATCTATGAAAGGTAAAGGGAAGTAGTCTCTATAGGTGGCCTTGTTTAGCTCCCGAAATTCAACACAAATCTTCCATTTCTCATTTTTCTTTGGTACAATGACTAATGGGGAGACCCATTTTCTATCTGATATAGGGTAAATGAAATTGGCTTGTAGGAGTTTTTGGAGTTCTTCCTTTACTATATCTTTCAAGGCTGGGTTCATTCTTCTCTAGGGTTGTCGGATAGGTCTGATTTGATCATTAGTATAAATATGATGCATACATGTATCTGGGTGGTTCCCTTTCATGTCAGATTAATCCCATGCAAATGCATCAGATTGCCCCTGAATCATTTGTACCATCTTTTGTTGTTGATCTATTTCTAGGCTAGCATTGATATACAGGGACTTCCCAGGTCTAATTTCCACAGCTTGGATAGTGGATTCCTTCCCTTCTTCTATTTTCAAAAGAGTGTATGTTGTAGAAGTAGGAGGGTGCCAAATTTCTTGAAATTAAGGGCTAAAGATGTGTGTGTAGTTGGGGAAATATTGGGGATAGTCAATGCATGCCGAGGCAGCCAAGAATAGGCTTAGTATTTGTTCTTCAAAGTGTTCTTATACTCCTTTTATTTGTTCAAGTATCAGTAAGGTCTATGTATAGTCCTCTTCCCCATACAGATTCCCCAACCAGAGAGGGACTTTCATGGCTGGTTGGGCGAGGGGAAAAAGGATAAGTTTTTGACTTTGAGTGCCATTGGAAATTGTCATTTATCCAGATCGACAATTGATGAATGCATCAGCAGTGGCCAGCCAAGGTCAACCTAGTACTACTGGGTGTCCTATTTTGGGGGATTTGGGATGGATTACCAAGAAATCCACAGGGTATTCCCAAGAGGCCAATGTCACTGTTACATCATCTAAACTTCCTACTGGGGTAGTGACTAATTTATCTGCAAGTTCTAGCAAAGTTTGGGTAGGTCTCAAGTGATCTAGTTGCAGTGTTTTCATAGTGTTTACTGACATCACATTTATTGCTACCTCTAGATCAATCAATGTATTGGGCAAGGAAACACCATTGATTTCTATGGTTACCACTGGATTCCCTGGATCATTATACATAGAAGGCATTTCTGTTATAAACTTGGATAACTATCCTACTACCTGTATGACAAGAGGTTCTTTCCTCTTTCTCTCTGGCTTTTTAATGCAAAGGTCCCTTACAATTTTAGCATAGAAGGTATATCTGTAATGCCCTGTAGTAAAGGGATCTTTACACATATATTACGGAGTTCTGTCTCTAGATTATGTTCTATAGGTTCCTCTTTTTTCTTTATGAGTAGCCTTTCTGGATAAGGGGGATTCACCTCGTGGGGTGTTTCTGCTGCAAAGAAGTTGGGAGAAGGGATTTCTTATGGTATTGGGGTGTTTCTTTCTTCATTCATTGGATCAGACATCTGTTCTTCTCTTTGAATCATTTGGGCACCTATTTTCTCCTCTTGGTTTGTGTGATTATGCACGTGTTATTATTGAATGACCATAGTGGGATTTGTTTTGTTTACAATCCTTCCCGACCTTAATTCAATTCCATTAAATGGAGCTGGCATTATTACATATGTAGGAAAGGTTTGTACTTCAATGTTTTGTATAGGTTGCGTCGGTCTGTTATTTGGGTTAGGGATAGGTTGTGCAGGAATAGTAGTAGGTTGAGGAGCATTTTGGATGGGTGCAACCTGCATTGGTTGCTGCATGTTTGGATTCATGGGTAGTGCAAGTGGTTGTTGTGGTTGTGGAGGTGCAAGAAGAGCAGGGGGGTTAAAACCTGGAAGCAACTGTGAAATATTCGAAGGATATTGTGGATAGGTGGAAAATTTTGTTGGTTGAAAGGGGACATTTCCATATACAAGTCCTCTCCACCCCTGTTTCCAAGGTTGGGTTTGTGTTGACCACTGAGGATAAGACATGGGAGGTATCCATTGTTGTTGGGGGTATTGTGTACTTGGGTGAGCAAACATGCTGGGATTTTGTTGTCTCCATGATCTCCTAGAGGGGTAAGATGTCTCGGGTTCTCCTCCTCCCTTGAACATGGACTTAAGTATGGGGAGAGAAGGGAATTCACTAGTAGGATGGTTCTCTGTGCAAATGCCACAGAGTTCAATAACATTGAGGGGGCATTCCTTTTCAGGGTTTTTCCTCCTACACTGATGACAGAAGATTGCTAACACAACATTTTCTTCCTCTTGTTTTCTTCTAATTTGCATGGTATCTAATTGGGAACTGATGGTGTGTAGGATATTTGTTTTAAAGTTTTCTAATAGATTTCCTAGCTCAATTCTTGTGACACCTCTGGATGTGGGTTTAACAACTCTGTTGGTAGGGTCCCTTATACTTTTCCTTGTTTTAGCTTGACTGTGAGAGTATCCTTTACAATACTCTACTATGTTTGCAAATGGTTTTTGGTATATGTCCCCAGAACTCATAAGGTTTAACACTTAAATGCAATCATCCCTCACCCCATTTAGAAAGGCAGTCCTAACTGTAGCTGTATCTAAAGAAAACTGCTTAGTCTTTTGGTAATTGTATAAGAATCTCTCTAA
Organism: Picea engelmannii; assembly: GCA_009831015.1. NCBI lineage: Eukaryota > Viridiplantae > Streptophyta > Pinopsida > Pinales > Pinaceae > Picea > Picea engelmannii. Next base: position 295,121 of record ML794008.1, read on the forward strand.
GTAGTCTTCTAAGATTTCTTCTTCTGATTGCTACATTTTGAATATATCATTCCTAGCATCCCTAGGTCTATAGTAATCCTGGTATTTCTGGAGGAAGGTCTCTTTCATACCATCCCAAGAAAAAATTGTGTGTTCCCCTAAGCTCATGAACCACTGTAGTGCCGAATCTTTTAGTGTGGCTAAGAAAAGTTTTAATTTTTGAGCATTATCTGTGTAGTTATAGCTTCTACTGAATATGTCAAATTCAAATAAAAATGAGTCAGGGTCTTTTGTCGACATACCTCTGAAATGTGGAAGTGAAGATAATGGAATGTTATTCATAGAAACGTCTTTAGACATATCCAGTATGGGGAATCCAAATGTCTCTGTTTCATTGATTGTTATTCCCTCTTCTTCTGCCATGTTTCCGAGCACTCTGTAGGGAGGTGGTGAATTTTCTCCACTGAGTGATGTTTCCACAATCGGGTTCTCTGGTATCTCTGGCTATTCCAAAGTTTTGTGTGGTCTTACAAGAACAGATGCAGCCTCTTCTATTATCACCTTTGCTTCTTTTCCAATTTCTCTTATGTGTGGGGTCGTCAGTGTTGTCTCCTTTTCTTTCTACCTTCTATTTGTAATATGTACAATGGCTTCGGATCTGGTGCCTTTTTCTATTGTTGCAGTGGTTTCCTTTGAGCTCTCTCCTCTGAGAATTTTACCTGCACGAGTTTTTGATGAATTAGTATAAAGGGGGGTTTTCTTTGTTGTTTGTTTTTCTGGTTTTTCTGAGTTTTTAGGAGCAATAAATCTGCCTTTATTATCTTTGTACCTACTCATAAAAAAAATGAAATAAATGAAAATGAAAATTCCTAATTAAAGGTAGGAGGACAACCTGACTTTGGAGAAACCCCACCAAAGTGGATGCATAGGTTCTTACCTCTCATCTTACCGTCTTCTCTCTGCTCTCAGATTATCCTCAAATACAATCCAATACTTCATCAAACCAAACAATATGATACCTGTTACCATTTACAACTCCCCGACAACAACGCCAAAATGTTGGTGCGTAAACATGTTCATTGTATATCTCACACTCATTTAAATGTCAAGTTGGGATTCATAATCGAAAGAGTTGTTACACTATATGTGCCGAGAACAAGTAACCTTTCTAATTTTGTTGCATATAGGAAATAATTAATAACATAAAAATTCTATTCCTAAGATCTCCAAATATTTCAAAATATCCTCTGATCCTAAAGGAGAAAACTAATATCGAAACTCAATCAATCAAAGAAATACAGTCTTAGAGAAACAATTTTGTTCATGTTAGGCACTTATATTGGAAAGATGAACATTAAGAAGCTTGTTTTCTGTAATGATTAAAGCAATCAATTTCAACCATTCTATAAACAAAAACCAATTTCAATCTCATATAATTCAATCAAATCAACACAGGGAGATTCAATATGACTGAAAGACTTTATTACAGCACATGCAAATAAAAGATAAAGTCTTATGGTTCCCTGTGATACTACAATCATGAAATTCAAACATCAATCCCACACTTCAAATTAATAAATAACTATTTTCAACATCTGAGAATAAAATGTCTATTTGATATAGCACTTGTTGTTACACACCAATCCAAAATAATGAAGTTTGATGCTAAATATTAAGAATGAAAATTAAGACAAATCACACACACGCACTACTGTAAAATCTAAACACAAACACACAAAACATACACAACGAGGTTTACCTTAGTTGGGGTGGTGGGCCCTTGCCAAACCAACAAGGAATCTCTTAAAGAGTTACTAGGTTGAAGCTTTCACTCACATCCGAGAATTTACATAAAATATCTTTTGTATTAATCAACTGGTAAATTGGATCAATAGTCTTATACAGTATATATCATGATAACAAATACTTGCAGAATGCTTATCATATATCTCCTTCTATTCCTTTCTACACAACATCCCTTATATAAGGTAAGCCGATACTACCAACACTTATTAAACAGTTTAGGAAATTCCATAATTACAATTTACATCGAATATTAAGGAGTCGACTCCATCCTCATGACACGAAGTGCACGAGTGATGCAGTCTCTTGCAACTGGAAAACTAAGTTTAGATGCTTCTACTCAACTACCTTCTTGGAATATCCACCATTATCCATGTCTAACTTGTGCATCCCGAAACAGAGATTTTCGTACCAGACTGCACACAGTCGTGAATCTGGTACAGGAATAAAACAGAGCAAGGGGTACCAGAATAGTGCACAGCTTGGTACTGGATCAAAACTGTCTTGGGTACTATAATAGTGCATGTATTGGTACCGGATCACATTGTGTCTAGTAGTGTTGGATTAGACTTTTCACAAATCAAATTATTAGAACTATACAACATAAAACACTTTTAATCGAATTAATTAAAGAAAATTAAACAAAGATGCTTTAAAACACCAATTACCTCTTGTAGACATGACATAGCTATTAGGCATGTATTTCAGGAGGGAATAGTCTAGTATCAGTTTATAGTAGAGGCAAAAAGACTTAGATAGAGGGTAAGATAGGGTATTATCCTATGACAAAATGGAGACTCAACAACTCCCTTCTTGTGTTTGATCACTAGATGAAAGTTTTGTATGAAACCCCTTCCAAAAATAATGTCTTGTTTTGTTGGGGCATGCTTTGTGCCTACAAATATCATAGAGGTTGATAATTGATATGAATTATTATTTCATTTCCCATGATATCATGCTTCCATTTCTTAACCACTTGCGCCGATTAGAAAATGGTGAACATTTTCTAAGTTTAGGGTGGCATAATCAAACTTTCCAGGAAAACAATCCTTCCACAATATCTCTAAGATGTCTCCATGCATGAATGGTTTTCCATGAGAGGATTTGCAACTATTTAGTATATTGTTACTAGACATCTCTTGAGTATTTATATCCTTGTAAGAATAACGTTTAGGTCTACCATAAAATCCCTAGTCGTGACCTCCATTTGTATTGTCAGTATCTGAGATGGAGGTCCTAAGGTGCTAAGTATGTAATGGTGTGGTTAGTTGTCAAGATGATGAGGAGGTAGGGTTTAAGGGAATGTGTTTCAGCTTATTTTTTATAATAAATGCAAAAAAAATTCATCATAACATCTTCATGAATGATACCCATGCAACGAAATGCATGTGGAATATGTGTCACTTATCATGCAACATGGATTAGGTAGATACCCTATCTTACCACCACTTCCCTTGCCACCCTTAAGTCCTTATTTAATTCCATAGGTTTATCATGCAATATGGTTTAACATGTGTTTTTGTTGTTGTCGGGATTTGGTGGTCTGTTCTTGTCATGGTGTAGCCTATAATTTGGTGGGTGGTGTGTTCTTGTCATGGGTTTTTAAATGTATTATCAACTATGATATATGGTTGTGGTTATCTTGGTTATTGTGGTGCATTATGGATTTTCCTATATCTAGTCTCTAATATGGTGATTGGTCATGGTTTTCTTAGAGATCATGGTGTACTGTAGAATTTAGTGGGCCATGAATTGTACTCATTGTGGTATAGCCTAAAATTTTGTGGGTGCTCTATGTTTCCCATGGGTTTCATGGTTATGGTCTCGATTATGGTTTTTTGTTGTGGTTGTCTTGGTGATCATGGTGCACTCTAGAATTTGGTTGTTGTTCCATGCTTTTCATTCATCTCTTGGGTTTGGTCTTGATTATGGTGTTTTGTAGTGGTTGTAGACGTGTGGTAAAGCATTTCATGGAGGAGGGTTGTTTTTCCATAGGATTGTGGGTAGTTTCATTGCTACCTCTTTCATACACTGGTAGATTGGTTGGAATTGTTGGTATTTGGCACATAGAAAGGGATGTGTTTTCCTTGTGACATTGTTCTTCAAATTGGATTTGTCCATATGTGTTTTCTTTTCGAGTTGGTATTTAGCACATAGAAAAGTATGTGTTTTCCTTGTTAATATGTTTTTTGGTTTGGACCTATCCTTGTGTGTTTTCTTTTTGTATGTGATATGGGTTTCATGTTGTTATGTCCCATTTTCAACCCTAGGTTTCTTTGATTCCTACAAAACTATTATTGTTTCCCTATAGTATTGGGGTTTAGGATG
>ML794008.1:315343-339257 GCA_009831015.1 Picea engelmannii
AACTCCATATCATCCATCCATTTCCTTAGGCTTCATGGCCTCCCTCCATTCTTATGAGAACTTCAAGCCTTAGAAATTCTCTTGAACCTCTTGTATGGTAGACGATGCACTAGATACATATGGTTAAGATGGATTTTGATTATGCAAGGGGTGCTCAAGCATGGGATGATATTTTATTAGGTAGAATTCATATCTAATCTTCTTGCATAATGTATTCCAAAGGCTAAAACACCCTTAGATAGTGGTGCACTTGAGCTTTACATGGCGTCTTATCTTATGTATTGTGTATGTGCGAGCTAAGAGTTCTCTTGTTTCAAGCCCACCTAGTAGCCTTAATTTTCACTTGTATATGGTTATTTCCTCATAGATGTTTAGCTATTATTCAGTCATTTAACCTTTTAATGTATTTGAAAAATGTAGGTTTGAAGGGTGGTCACCTCCACGATCCAAAACACATTTCCAAAAAGATAAAAATAATTTTCTTCTCTTGCATCATGAAATTTTCCTTCATTTCCTTGTGTACTTAAATTCAAAATCGAAAAAAAAAAATGACACATAGCATGCATAACACATAATTTTTTTATGACTGCGAGTAATAGTAATTTTTCATAATCATAAACAAAAAAATGAGACTTATCTTTTAACAAAAAATGGTCCAAGAGATTGATCATGTAAGAGAAAATTTCCATTGAACCACAACCATCTAGTGTAGATACTACCACCAACCTAAGCTACGAGGCCACCATGGTGAAAAAACAAAGCAATAAGATTCTATATTTCTCATCCCAACCTTTCTACTCACATTCTTACCTAACCTTCTAAACACAAAGCATTACAAGAATCAGATTCATCCTACGATAGATAAGGAACTCTCTTCCACTACAACATGCAACATAAGGAATATATTCACTTTATGTACTTCATGGTCCCTTAGATATATTACTCTCTCTAATTTTCTTTAGTGTGGATAGAAAGATCTTGATATATTGTATTCTTTCTAAGAATTTCCTAAAAGAACTATATTTGTCTCTCAAAGATATAAAGAGTATATAATGGATAGTGAATGATGAATTGTTATCATCCCTATCCTATATGCTCACCTACAACCACTATATTTCATCCAAAGTCTATACTTTTTCTCTTCTTGATGTTGATTTTGGTTAATTTCCAAATTGGTATGGGTTGGAAATGGAGAATAAAGAATGAAATATGTAGAGAATTAATGTTAGAGCGCTTCCCACAATGTTAGAGTCAATGAAAATGATATCATTTGTGGAAATGATGGATGACATTACCTATAACTAGTGGAATGTAGGACTCTTACACTTCCCATGGCATGAATATTGTACTCAACCCATGCTACAATTATTATGCGAAAATACTTTCCTCACCAACCTCTTACATAGATTCATGGATTGGTTGATAAGTGAAAGAAGGTATATGGCTTCATTTAAGGAACATTGTAGAAGAATATGAGTTATAAGAATGACCTTGGAGATAGAGGATTTATTTTCCCATAGGTCCCCTTTCATCTTCCCCTATAGTGGAATAATAGTGCCTCTTATGCCTTCATGTGTTTTCTATGGTGGGTTGCATCACGATACATTGAAGCGCTTGGAAGGCCTAATTACTATTTAACTATTTGAGTGAAGGTCATTAGAGTTGTGTTAGAGTCCTAGGATTGTGTTTTTTATTTGTAAAATACACCATGTGAAACTCTTACATGAAAGCCATACATTGTCATTAATATATTGAAATAAGTATTATCAAATAGTTTTTGTACCACCCGAGCACATATTTCAGTTTAGACACATTTTCTTTGAGTATTTCATATTCTATATTGCATTATTTATTTTATATGTAACCTTGTAGGTTAGAAATATTTAAGAAATTTTAAACTATAGTGAACTCCATATCATCCAGCCATTTCCTTAGGATTCATTGCCTCCATCCAATCTTATGAGAACTTCAAGCCTTAGAAATTCTCTTTAACTTATTGTATGGTAGACGATGCACTAGATACATATGGTTAAGATGGATTTTGATTATGCATGGGGTGCTCAAGCATGGGTTGATATTTTATTAGGTAGACTTGATATCAAATCTTCTTGCACAATGTATTCCAATGGCTAAAAATCCCTTAGATAGTGGTTCACTTAAGTTTTACATGGCGTCTTATCCTATGTATTGTGTATGTGTGAGCTAAGAGTTCTCTTGTTTCAATCTTGTTATCCCCGATTTCTAGGGATAGCTAGGAGATCATGTCTCGAGGCCCACAGGTCCTATACATGGAGTACCGAGAGTAGGATTGACCTGAGCATGGCCCTGGAGGGCCCATCTTTCTTCTTCTTCATCAGACTTGTCCTCTTAGTAGTAGCAACATCCATCACCTTCGTCTTGGACTTGTATCGGAAAATACTCTTGCTCCATGAGGTAATTGGTCCAGGTATCATCGTATGTGTCATACTTGATCATTCTAACCTTCAGATATATGCATAAAATTTCTTTCATTTTTGATGACTGCTTGGATCTTACATTAACCCACTTGACCATGGTTGGGGGGATTGACAGGGTACCCTAACAAGCTTGTACCCATAGGTTTTGGTTAGCCACTAGGGGGGATTTTGAAGATCCATCATCCGCTCCCATCATATCATCATTCTTACATCTTGTCTCCCACTCATCTATCCCATTCCCCTGGTCCAGACATTAGGATGACCTTTTCTGGGGTTACATGTTATCTTGTGGGAAGAAGGGGCTAAAGGCCCAAGAGGTGAAAGCAGTTGGTAAGAGATAAAATCCATAAAAATAAAACCTAGAGATGCCTCGCCCAGGGATCCCTGAGAAGGCAATAAAAAGCCTCTCAATAAGAAATAAAAATTCCTGCGACAAATTTTCTATACAAATCAAGAAAATTTGTCATCGCACATTCGACGACAATAAAAATCCTACGACGAATTTGCTATATAAACCACGAAAACTGTCGTTGCAATAATCGTTGCATTTGAGACGAATAGTTGGTCTCCCTTAGTTTTCTTATATTGTCGTATTGGCGACGATATTTATTTTTTTGTTGCAACTGTGAGAATTTCCCTAGTGTCATCTCTCTTGCGACGTTAATTCAAGTTTGTCAAAATTTTCACGTCCCATGATACGATGTTTCAGAGACTCAAGATCCGTCGCAATATCCACGACATAATGTCGCAAGAGAATCGAAATAGCCGTCGAAAAATGACCCAAATTTTCTAGTGGGTATACCATGAAATTGAGCAATTTCCCTCAGATAAACATCAACAATGTTGGTTGCCTTGTGATTGAGCTTAACTGGAACAAAATGGGAATCTTTAGTAAGCTTATCCACCACTAACATGATATAATCATGTTGCTTGTTTATTCTGGGCAGTTTGGTGATGAAATTCATTGTTACAACTTCACATTTCCACTCAGGAATGGGTAATGGCTATAGAAAACCAGTTGGGTGTCTATGCTCATATTTTACCTTCTGACATTCCAAACATTTGGAAAGAAAATCAACAAATTCTTTCTTCATTCTTTGCCAATAATATTGGATCTTGACAACTGCAATAGTTTTCTGATAACTTGGGTGCCCATCAGCAGGTACATTATGCATTTCTCTCAATATAAAAAATTTCAATTCATGAGAATTTGGTACATAAATTCTTCCACTATACTTCAAAATTTCATTATTATCTAGCTTATATTCTTAAAATTTCTTCTGCAAATTACCTTGTTGTAATTTTTCCACTAATTCCTTGTATTGCAAATCTAATTTTGCAACCTGCAAAATTTTGTCTTTCAAATATGATTGGTACATGCTAATGGTTGTATCATGCAATTCCTGCAATCTTCTGTTGAGTGCATCAACCAATTTGTTCTCTTTCCCCTTGATATGATTTATATCAAAGTCATATTCACTTAGAAATTATAATGAGTTGCTTTGCCTAACATTTAGAGTTGGTTGATCAAATAAATATTTCAGACCATTATGGTCTATCCTCAGCTCAAACCTTTCCCCCATGAGGTAGTGTCTCCATTTCCTCAAGGAATTCACTATGGCTACCAACTCCAAATCATGAGTCTCATAGATTCTTTCATGATCCTTCAACTTCCTTTATTCATAACATACACCAAACCCATTTTGACTAAGGAATCCACCAAGTCCTTCTTTACATGCATCTATGTATACAATGAAGTCTTTATTTGGGTATGCAATCCTTAGTATTATATCACTTGTTAATAATTGTTTCAAATGTTGGAAAAAAATTTCACAATCCAATGCCCACAGAAACTTCACACCCTTCTTTTGCAAGGAAGTGTTTGGGTGTGCAATCTTTGAGAATCCTTCAATAAATATCTTATAGTAACCTGAAATGCCCATGAATGATCTGACCTCTATCACATTCTTTGGCTTTGACCATTCTCTAATGGCTTCTATCTTCTCAGGATCCACTACTATCCCATCCTATGAGATGATATGTCCCAAATAATGAATTTTATTTTGATAAAATGAGCACTTGCTCAATTTGGAATACAATTGATGCTCCCTTAATACTTGTAATACCATACTCAATTGTTGTTCATGCTCTTCCTCTGATTTAGAATATATAATAATGTCATCTAAAAATACAATGACAAAATTATTTATGTATTCTATGAAAATACCATTCATTAAACACATGAAGACAACTGGTGCATTTGATAATCCAAAGGGCACCACTGTGAACTCATAATGACCATACCTTGTTTTGAAAGAATTCTTGTTGATTTCTTCTTCTTTAATTCTTACTTGATGATAACCGGACCTAAGATCAATCTTGGAGAATAATTTTTCATCTTTCAATTGATCGAAGAGGTCATCAATCCTTGGAAAAGGATTCTTATTCTTCACAGTTACCTTGTTCAACTACCTAAATTCAATGAAAAGTCTCAATGTCCCGTCCTTTTTCTTCACAAATAAAATTGGGGAACCCCAAGGTGAGACACTTAGGCGTATATACCCCTTCTTCAAGAGCTCTTCAAGTTGCATTTGAAATTCCTTCAATTTTGGTGTACTCATCCTATATGGAGTCTTGGATACTAGAGATTCTCTGAGAATCAAATCTATGGAGAAATCAATGTCTCTTTTAGGGGTTAGTATTGGTATTTCCTTAAACACATATTCAAACTCTTTTAGGACTTCATAATCTTCAATATTTGACACCTTATTTTAGATGTCTCTTACATATGTGCTGCAAATATTTGACACCCTTTTCTGTAACATTTCTTCAACTCCAATGCTGAAATTTATCTGATGGTTACTACCCTGGGAATTCCCTGGACTTTCCTGAGGTTCCCTTCCTCATCCAAGAAATTAATGTCTTGTTATGACATTCTAGGATAGCATGGTGTTGGTGCAACCAATCCATCCCAATTAGATAGTCATAGGAACCTAAAGGCAATATGTTCAAATATTCCCTGGTGTTCAGTCCATTCATGTCCATAAGACATGACTTAACCATCTCATTAAATTTTCTTTTGGCTCTGGTAGCCAGCTGTACCAACCAATATTTTCCATGTTTTCTTATTGGAAAATGCAAACTTTCCACCATCTTAGGATCTATATAACTATGACTATCTCTTGAATCAATTAAAATAGCAATGGTTTGGTTGTTGATCATACCTTCCACTTCAATCATATGTGACTGATACTCTACTTTCTTGTTGTCCAGGGATGCATAGATCCTTGGTACATTTCTGCCCATGTCCTCCACTGTTTCATCTTTCTATACATTGTGAACAATCCTCACTTTTTCACCTATGTGAGGACAATCTATGAACATATGATCTCCTTTACAAACCCAACATTGAATATGTTGCTTCCTTGGCCTTTGACCCCCTGTCTCAATCGTTCTAGGTTCTCTAGAAGTTGGTTGTCCCTGAGGATTATTTCTGAAGAATGGTGTTAGTTCCTTTCTTCCTCTGATCCATCTTGAATTTCTTTTTGTATTCCAAATATTATTGGAAAGTTGGCCTTGATTTTTGCTAATCATATATGCATTTAGCTCTCCTTATGGTCTCCTCCAATGTTTTTGGATCATCATATTGTATTTTGTCACCGATGAATGATGGAAATCCACTCAAATACCTATGGATATTAATTGTCCCATCCTTGATGAAAGAAACATACTTCAACAATTCTAAAAATGTTCTTTCATATTCATCTATGCTCATACTCCGAAGATTGAGTTCAAAGAACTCTTTCATTTTCTTATCATAGTATCTCTTTGTCAAGTATTTATTTTCAAAATACTTCTTGAATTCCCTCCAAGTAACACTTTTCTCTTTAATGTGATGCACCTACACAAGCTGATCCCACAACATGGATGCCTTTCCCTTGAGTTGGTAGATGGAAATTCTTCCTTCTGCATGAGATGAATAATTATTCAATTGAAAATACTTTCTCATGCCCAACAACCATGTCTCTGCATCTTCATCCTTCTTGTTCTCACCATCAAATGTAGGAAGTTTTATTTTGTTCATTTCTCCTCGTAGCTCATCCACCCTAGACCTCTTATTCTTCCTGATAGGGGATGGACTTGATATTTTGTGTGCTCTCTTATTGGAATTCCTCGGGGAGTGATGGTGATGTCTGCTAACACTTCCGGTTCTTCTTTTCTCATCAGGAGCCCTATGACTTCCTGATTTTCTTGAGCCACTCTCCTTATCCAATTTATTTTATATTATGTTCAATATCCGCATTAGCTTCATGTTGAATTCCTATTGTTGGTATGTGTCTCTCATAATCCTTTCATTATCATATTTATGGCTTTAGACATCCTTCTGTAAATTTTTAATGTTCTCTACCATATTCATGTTTTCATTCCTTCCTTCTCCATGTCCATTGGATTTTGTTCCTTCAATGCCCAGATGGACATCCACCCCTCTGATCTCATCTTCCTGGATGTAAGTCCCTTATGCATATTCCATTCCTATGGAATCTATGTTGATCCTAATCTGATCTATTTTTTTTTAACTCTGCAAAATGTGCAACCAACAAAACTTTGTCAGGTTAACTGACTCAATAATTTACTGAAAAATATGAACCATTCTGGTTCAATAATATATCAGAATTATTTCTTTTGATTTACTGAAAAATTGAATGCCCAGATCAATTTTATGGGTGAATTTTTATTTTATACCATCCAACACCTTTCCAACACCTACTCCCATGCTCAATTCTGAATCTTGAGCAGAAAGTTATGGTTATTTGAAAATTGCCCATTAATTTTTCTGTTCACACTTCAACTTGGAGCAACTTTGCATTTTTGCATTTTTGCCCATTGTAATTATGCATTTTTGCACCTACTCCAATGTATTTTTCATAGGATATAAATAGGGTTTCTTCATATACATATTTTGGACATTCTTTCCAAGTTTCACCTCTTTCTGGGTTCTGGGCTACTAGTTACAGCCTACTGAAGTTATAGGCCAAATCGTGTTTGTCGTCTGGAATTCTACATGTACCTTCTTTTCCATATTAAACATTTTTAACATGCCCAAAAATTTAATTCATCTCTAGGAATGTCTTCTATGGTTCAATTTATTTCCATTGACTGCTCCTACGCCTCAATCTGATTCCAGAGAATAAAGTTATGGTTCTTCGAAGTTAGTTGGGTCTTAAAATTTACCTTCCATTGCTTGTCCTGTAAATTTCTCATAAAAGCTCCGTTTGAAAAATGGTTTACACCATTAGAAAGCTCTCTTTGGGATATTTTATTGGAGATTCAGAGAAATAGTCTCCCTTGGTACACTCTATTCTCGTGTTTTTTTTTGGGTTATGAAAAAGGTACAAATATCCTCCTTATTCTTACTATTCATGATATATTCTTGATTGACTTTTCTGTTAATTAGGGATAAATAGGATAGAAAATGATTAATATGTCTTCTAGTGATATTATTGAATTTATATTAAATAGATTCTAAAATACCATTGGAATTGTTTGACTTTTTTACAGGAATGGATAAACATTGCCAAACCCGTGATAGCAAAGAAGATCTTGAAGATGCGTAAGCTATTGGAGGTTGAGGACTTTTGGCACAAAGCAGTTTTGAGGATGATTGACTTTCTATATTGTAACTTTATAATAGTAAATCAATCCTGAGGATCTCTCGATCCTCAGGATGGATTAATTTACCCATATTATTGTAATATATAGAGGGTAATAGATCCTGAAAGGATAATCGAAGAATTGCATCCAAGTATTCAAACTCAAAATCGCTCTGCACAAGCAGTTTTTGTAAATGTTGTATCAGCTATGGAATCAATAAAATCTTTGAATGTTTTCACCATTTCTACATACTGAGTTTCTAGTAACAATGCTTATGAGGACCAAGGGCCTAGTCTAAAGGAGTTGTTGTATCAAACTGTAACTGTATCAGTTTGACTTTTGTTTTGTGATTCAAATCTCTTTCACAATAGTTAATATGAATTCATAAGTGTGTTAATAATTTTATGTTTTTTGTGTACAGAAGATAGACATTTCCCTTAAGTGTTAATGATTGATGTTCCAAATTCCATTACTATAGTTTGTTTCTTGATAGTTCCTCACATTTTCATACGCGTTGTTCCTTTTACTTAGATATGCAATTGTTGTTCCTTTAAATTGAGTTACAATTGTCGTTCCTTTCAATTAAAGTTACAATTGTTGTTCCTTTCAGTTAAGTTACATTTGTTTTCCCTTTTGATTAGATTAAAATTGTTGTTTCTTTCTAGAGATAGAGTGATTCGCTATTTCCTTTCCAACAATTTGATTCATAGTTGATAGTTTATTATGCAAGTCTCTATTTAGATTCAATTACTTCTTTTTAGTTAAATGAATTCAACAGATTAGTTAGTTCATTTTCATTCACAACATGTTAGTAATCAGATTTCAATTCCGTTAAGTAAGATCTTAGTGTCAGAATATTTAATGAACATTTGAGGAACTTGATTATTGATAAACTCAGGTTTTCTTTAACTACATGATTTTAGCGTCTACGAGCTATCTGCATAGACTTTGCTGATATTGTTGAGATAAAAGACGAATCCTCGGGTTGATAAATTAATGCTAAACTAAGGTTCTTTTAGACATCTTTAAAGCCCAACATTTTGGTGCCGCTGTCGGGGAGAATGTCAAAGGTAGCATAGGTTGTGTCTCTAGAGGACGAGGTATTGAATATAGAAGGTAAGAAACTACGCAGGAAATAAGTAAGATGTTTATGTGAACACTTACCTCTAGTTGACACTTAAGAGGTTATATAGGTGTTTCTTTTGAATTTATTTTTACGTGAAGTGTGTATGACTAAGAAGAAAGATCTTGAAAAACCAAAACCCCCACCAAAAACTACCAAAGCCCAGGGCTCGATGCTCCCTGGGAGAATCACTTTCATAGATGACATCATCTGAAAAGATCAATCTCAAGCTTCGGTTGGACCTAGGAAAGGATCTACCTGAATCCCTCAGGTAGCAGTTTCACCAACTACATCCCACACTGAGATTCATAGAAAAAATGAAGGGACTGAGCAAATCTTTCAAAGCACAGATCTTCCACCCCTCAACCCTTTAAAAGAGGGAAATTCTCGTAATCTGGAGGAAGGAGAAGGAGAAACTAGCGGGGTTGCCAAGGCTGACCCATCACCACCCTCTGATCCTGAATCTTCTTTAAAAGAAGAAGGCATACCCAAAATCCCAAATAGAGGGAGTGCAATCAAATCCCCTAGGGGATCAAGTAATCATTCGAAAGAATACCCAGACCAAGAAATTCCTTAATATTATTGGCATTTCTTTGACCAAATGGCACAACCAAATCAACAATGATCCCAGACCTCCACGTTGGAATATCTGATAGTTGATCCAATCACCAATGCCCCCATGAAAGCAACCCCCCTACAAAAACTTCCAACATTACATGGATTGATCTCAGAATACCTGGACACATTCTTATTCAAATTTGATGTCCTATGTAGAGGGTATGACTACACCTCTAAACCCCAAAAATTAAAACTGTTCCCATCCAATTTGAAAGGAGCAGATCTACATTGGTTTATGGGATTGGGAGGTGGAACTATAATTCATGGGATGAGATGAAACATGCCTTCTTGACAAAATACCAGGACTATTGTAGGACCAGGGACCTAAAATATGAAATCTTTCAAATGACTGAAAAAGAAAATGAGACGTTAGAAGAATATGTTGAAATATTCCAATATAATTTACAAAGGTCTCCTTATGGAAAATTATCAGGTGAGGTGCTCAAAGACACTTTGATAAAAGGAATGAAAGACGAATGGGTAGAAAAATTTAATTTAATGGGGAAGGGTGACATTTATCAAGAAACTTATGATAACATCGTTCTATTGTGCATTAGGTGCTCATGAGGAAGTACACAGACCGTATCAGTAATGCAGACTTCCCTCACCAGAAATAACAATATTCCCAGTGGGGGTGTTACGCGAGCTGAAGTTGGTAATCTCTTAGAGATTTTCAAAACAGATATTATGAGCACTTTGACTACACAATTGGATGTATTGCAGGCCAAATAGAAACAAGAAGAAGCAGAGCAGACTTTGGCCATATTTTTCCATAGACACAGAAAAAAACATGGTCCAAGGGAATGTCCTTTGGGTTTGCACTATTTGCGCTAAGGGTCACGCAACGAAGCAATGTCCATCACTCCTTGGACTAAAATATATCTTTAGAGAAGCAAAAGAGGAAACAAAACCATTATATCTGATGTCTCAGTGTCGTCAATGGCAGGCTCAGCCTCTAAATACAGTCCATGACCCCTCCTCTTTATTTTCTGGACAATATAATCAACAAAAAAATTCTATTAATGCATGGTAGGGCCAGTCGTTTACTAATCAGAACCGGCATCCCAAAAAATACCCACCTGCAAATCCCACTTGGCTGAACCAACCTGTTGTAAATCCCATCTAGAAGAATCAACCAACTATAAGTTCCAACTAGCCTAACTCACAATACCCCACCTCATCTTGGAAAAATTCAAATAACAACCCCTACCCTTCGCAATGGCCCAACACGACTGCACAAAACCCGAATTGGAACCATAATTGGAAGCACCCCATGGGCATAAACAATCAACCCATGGGGATGGCCCCACAAACCCAAACCACGTTGCAAGCACCACTCCAATTGTCCCAGAACCCTCAATCGCAATTGTGCCCTCAATTACCAACCCAACCCCACCCAAATCCTAATAATATATCGGCTCTGATTGTCCATATTATGGAGAATGGGGAAGGGAAAACCAACTCGGTAGGATGCAATGAACTCCGGTTGATATCGGGGTGTATAATCTCTCCTGAAGAAAGTAACGCTTTCCAAGAACAAGAGAATGAAAATAACAAACAACCAGTAATAACACCCTCGACTGTGGTAATAACGGAAGAAATAGAGCAGGGGGGAAACATAGTCGAGTCATAGGATCCGGATAAGGATGCAACTCCTTCCCCTCCATTCCCCGAAAGATTGATGATAGCAAAAACTGTCGTGTATCCTAACTTTGACATTGTAGAGGAACTCAAGAATTTATATCTCAAGATCCCACTCTTGCAGGCTCTGCAAGACATTCCAATTTATGCAAAAACAATCAAGGAACTATCTGGGAGGAAGCCTGTTAGGAAAATTAAAAATTCATCATCAACAGTTCGCATAGTAGGAGCCCTTTCTGATCTAATTCTAGGTAGACAAGAACCAGTCAAATATGCAGATCTAGGGAACCCCATAGTAACAGTTCAGATCTAGGGATGTTCTTTTCCAAATACAGTAGTTGATTTGGGGGCGACCATCAATATCCTGACTATGGAAACCTGCAACACCCTGGGTTTTGACTCCTTCGAACCCACCTCAATTATGTTACAATTGGTTGATTGATCATTGGTTAGACCAGTCGAAACACTACATGATATAGCAATCGTAGCTGACTCTTGGGAATATCCAACGAATTTCCTCATCATCAACCCAAGAAGTGAACTTGAAGGGCATCCATTTATACTAGGCATACCATGGCTCGCAACAACAGATGTGTACATCGTATGTCAAATGGGTAATATGAAAATTGCTAGAGGAGGTGTCACAAAAAATCTCATCGTATATCCTCCATCCAAGCCAAGCCTGAATTTCATATATCCACAATTTCCACCACCATGATATCTAGAAAAGGATCTACGAGCCCCTCTCACGCTGGAAGAAGCTCTCAGATGCAAGAACCAATTAGAGGATGATGTAATCAGTGGGTTTATTAATAGCCCAACCATCGTGGGTAACCCAATGTACCAGATGCTCCAAGCTATTCTAGACTGTGAAGCACAAGGAGACTCACTGGAAGATTTAATGGAACAAAAAATCCTGACTACCATCGTTCATAACAAAAAATCCGTTGAGATTGCACCAGGGAATTCTCTGAAAATTAATGCCAATTTAGATGAGCAACAAAAACAAAAGATGATTCAAATCCTTTCTAAATACCAACAAGATTTTTCTTGGGAGTATTCTTACATGAAAGGTATTGATCCACAACTCTGCACACACCACATTTATATTGAGAAATATGTCTGACCTATCTGATAGCCATAGAGAAGATTGAATCCCCACCTCAGGGATATTATTAAAGAAGAATTACAAAAGTTGTTGGACGTAGATTTTATATATCCTATCTTAGATAGTCGGTGGGTTTCCCCATTAGTGATCATCCCCAAGAAAAATGGGAAATGGTGAATCTGTGTTGACTACAAAGAGCTTAACAAAGCCACTCAAAAGGACCACTTCCCCATACCTTTCATCGATCAAGTCCTATATACTTTAGCAGGGAAGAAATTATTTTATTTCCTAGATGTCTTTAGTGGCTACAATAAGATCTATATTTCCCTAGAAGATCAAGATAAAACTACATTCACATGCCCCTGGGGTACCTTTGCATATAGAGTATTTCCCTTTGGACTATGTAATGCTCCAACCACATTCCAAAGGGCCATCCTGAGCATATTCAACGATCTGATCAGTGAAGGGATTGAAGTTTACATGGATGATTTCACTCCTTATGGCGACGACTTTGATCAAGCACTGAATAATATGGAAAAGGTACTAGAACAGTGCATTGCTACCAAGTTATGTTTAAGCCACAAAAAATGTCACATGATGATGATGGAAGGTGTGGTACTAGGGAATTATATTTTTGCATATGGAATTAGAGTAGATCCAACAAAAATAGAGGTAATCCTTAATCTACCTACACTACGCACACAAACTGAGGTACGTAGTTTCCTTGGTGCTTCAGGATACTATACCAGATTTATGGAAAATTTTGCAAGAACCGTTGCACCTTTACATGATTTTACTAGTAATGTGGCGTTTCAATGACCTGACAAGTGTGATGTGGCATTTGCAGAACTGAAGAAGTTGATCTTAATAGCACCGGTGTTGAGGGGACCAAATTGTAAAATACCATTTCACATCTCCACCGATGCATCAGATATTGCCATAGGCGTTGTACTTGGAGAGGAAGAAGACAAGAAACCCTACGCTATTTATTTTATTAGAAAGACTCTTTCTCCTGCTGAATTTAATTATATAGTAACATAAAAAGAATTTTTAGCTGTTATACATGCCATCAATAAATTTCATCATTATATTATAGACTATCCAGTTATTCTTTATACTGATCATTCTACTATTAAACACTTATCTAATAAATTGATTACTAATGGACGGGTCACTCGGTGGTTATTACTATTGAATGAATTTGACATCACCATAAACGATCAACCTATGAGAGAAAATATTATTGCAGACTTCCTGTCCCGCATACCCAAAATAAATGACTCCTTGACAGTTGAAGATCAATTTCTAGATGAGCATCTTCTTGTCGTTACTACAAAGCCACCTTGGTACGTTGATGTGGAAAATTATCTGCCAGTGGGGAAATTACCGACACATCTATCATCAAGGGAAAGAAAATTGATCGTCCAACGTAGTACATGATTCACTTGGATCGATGGATATCTCTTCCACACAGGAGTTGATCTCCAGATCCGCAGATGCGTACGAGATGAAGAAATCTACAACAAACTGAAGGCAGGACATGACAAGACCCATAGTGGGCATTTTGCAGACCGCAGGACTGTACAATTTTTTTTACAAATGGGCTACTATTGGCCCTCAATATTCAGAGATGTCAGGAAATACATCCAGACCTGCGACAATTTTCAGCGGATGGGAAAACCAGGTCAGGCTGATGAAATTCCCTTGAAATCACAAGTAGTCGCACAACCATTTGAAATATGGGCACTAAACTTCATTGGCCCCTTCAATCTAAACTCAAATCAGAAAACCTATATTCTAGTTACAGTGGACTACATGACCAAATGGGTAGAGGCAGAAGCCTTACCAAATGCAACAAAAGAAGTAGTCATCAAATTTCTTTTCAAATTATTTGTACGCTATGGACTACCTAGGCAAATAATCACTGATGGGGGGTCACAATTCATAGCTCATAGAATCACCACCACCCTGAAAAATTATCATATTAATCACAGAGTTATTTCTCCATACCACCCACAGGAAAACATGCAAGTAGAGAGCACCAATAAGATCCTGGGGGAAATCCTGACAAAGACTGTCTCAAAAAACCACTG
Organism: Picea engelmannii; assembly: GCA_009831015.1. Lineage (NCBI taxonomy): Eukaryota > Viridiplantae > Streptophyta > Pinopsida > Pinales > Pinaceae > Picea > Picea engelmannii. The sequence goes on from ML794008.1 coordinate 330,035, forward strand.
ACTATTCTCCTTATTACCTAGTCTATGGTAAAGAACCCATCTTCCCATTCGAATTTGAGATCAAGACCCTAAGGATGGCCTAGGAAATTGGACTAGATCTTAGAGAAGCACATAAAAAATGCCTTCAGTGACTTAATGAGTTGGATCAAGCATGCATGTTTTCTTTGGAGCGCACAACTGTTATTCAACAACAAAGAGTGACCTAGCATGACAAACATATCAAGAATAAATCATTCAAGAGAGGTGATTGGGCACTTCTCTATGATTTCAGATTTTAGGATTTTCTTGGAAAATTACAGACACAGTGGCTAGGACCATATGAAATTAATGAAGTCCATGATAATGGCACGGTTACCTTAAGTACCATCGATGGACCCGGATCTCCATTTCTAGTCAATGGACACCGGCTACGACTCTACCATAAACCTCCTTAAAAATAATCTCTCTACCAGGAAGTAAGTAAGGACCCTACTGTTCAGATTTTCGCTGGCTGGGAAGGTAACCCAGCCACTCCAACTCCATAAATGATGAATTTTGTTGACAATGTACATACTGTATATATATTTTTTTGTATATCTAATTGAGTTGTTAGTTTTTTTTTTTAGTTTTATGAAAGTCACTTGGGAAAATAAGAACTAGGGAAGATGATTGTAATGAACACAATTAGCACTCTTTTATGTTCCATACTCTTTCTTTATCTTGTCACATGGACCCTGTCTTTCACAGAAAAATGAATATGTCATGTTCCACAATAGTGATCGGGAAACTATAATGAACTCATGACATTAACAGACCATCCAATACTTGACTCTGAAATAAACTGACCCATCATAATTGAATGAATTTAGTTGATGACTAATCAGCCTTAGATTCAACAAAAATATATTTTCATGGGAGGTTTCCAAAATTACCTAATAAGATGGCTAAAAATTTAACATATGTCATTCCTCTAAGCGATTGTGGTTCCTTTGAGTGTATTTGTTGTTCATTTGAATAGAACAACTGTTGTTCCCTTCGCACGATTGTTGTTCCTTTGAGAGTAGTTGTTGTTCATTTGAATGGAACAACTGTCGTTCCCTTCTCCCGTTTGTTGTTTCTTTGAGTATCTTTGTTGTTCATTTGAACGGAACAACTGTCATTCCCTTTATGAGATTGTTGTTCCTTTGAGAGTAGTTGTTGTTCATTTGACTGGAATAACTGTCGTTCCCTTCACGTGATTGTTGATCCTTTGAGTATCCTTGTTGTTCATTTGAACGGAACAACTGTTGTTCCCTTCGCGCAACTATTGTTCCTTTGAGTATCATTGTTGTTCATTTGAACGGAGCAACTGTCGTTCCCTTCATCGTGATTTTTTTTCCTTCATCTCTGGTCCCATTGTGCATTCTAAAAAGGAACAACTGTTGTTTCTTCTACGTTTTTCCTTGTTTCTATTCCTTTCCTTCATGCTGATCAAAACGTTAGCCATTCCTTTGGGGTATGACTTTCACTAAGTAATTTTCACCAACATTATTTCTAATTATCATCGCAACTATCTTTCATTATTTTTTGGACTATCTCTCATACCTTATCAAACTGTTTTTGGATTACTTTCTTCCAAATATCTTAAATCTTGTTCATAATCTATAACCACCATAATTCATTTCTTTTCCCTATACACATACATATATACTTGAATGATAATTTTCCTTCATATTATAATAAAGATTCTTAAGAACACTTTTACTTGGCATCCTTACACTTATTTACGCCATCCCTTACTCTTAAGGAGTAGATGAGCCTCCCTTAATAGAGCCTTGGAAAAAAAAACAATTTAATGATGAGAAAAGAAAAAATATAAAAACAAACAAATATAGGTCATAAAAGTCTCCCACAAAGAATAGGGGGTCTCATCATAAGAAAACCTACCAAAATCATAGGATAATAACGTAAGTGACATTCCCACTATAGCTACCACACCAGGGTAATGGCCTTTGAAATTTTTTCATCAAAGGACAGGGGGTCTCATCACGAGATGGCTTGTTCACTTAAGTTACAATCTAGTGAGCGACATTATCATCATCTGTCTACCAAACCATGATAGTGGTATTTTTGGGAAAAGACGATTCAAATATTTATTAAGGATATGGGCTCATATATGGGTTAAAAGGAAACCCTGTCGAGGCTATGGATGCCTATTGGCAGTAGTGGCTCTGCCTATGGTATGGAAGTTTATCTTAAAAACACCAAGTTTATGTGCATATCTAGATTTCTTTTACTCAATAACAATGCTATCATTTCAGTTATATTCAACAACTCAGGAAAAGTAACAACATTATGATATGTGGAATATTTTTAAATGAACATACTTAATTTATTCGACTTATTTTTCCTTAGAACATTTTGAGCATAGGTAAAAAGAAATTGAATTTCCCATGAAAGAGGACTATCATTTATGATTACCATTAAATATGCTTTTTGAAAATTATACATGATTGGTCCCCACCGACAGTGACAACGTAATTATTACCTCTTACTGGAAATACCTACAGTCATTACATTCGCCTACATTGATGGTCGAGGTCGACCTCTACATTAATGACAAGATTGGATGCTCGACACATTTTCCGATAAGATCGTAATGATTGTAATAATTGGAAAACCCACATTTCTATGCACTTTCTATTCTCTGATATTTTCTATTTTGGTAATATTTCCTCCAAGATGGTGTAACCAAGTCTGCAACTAGGAACAATAGTCGTTCTCATTTTCTCACAGAAAGATGGGTGGCCAAAGTGTGTGCAGGGATCCAATATTACTATAGGTAACAGAGAAGGCAAGATAAATCCTACACCGTCTGGGGTGGATAGATTAATTCAACTGGTTGTAAGGATATGATATGAAGATCATGCTTGAATTCTTTCAGAACTTGCAGGGAGAAATCTCCATGGTTCGAGACATACAAATTCCAATTACCCCAGAAGTTGTAGCAGAGGTTACAGGTATCCCTAACATAGACATTCAATGGATATGAAGATATACAATTCTCAAAGAAGCTGTAGAATCCTTCGTAGACCCTGGAGAAGAATTTGATAAAAATGGAAATGGAATTATCAAGGATATGACACGAACATCACGCTTGAATTCTTTCAGAACTTGCAGAGAGAAATATCCATGGTTCGAAACATACAAATTCCAGTTACTCTGGAAATCGTAGTAGAGGTTACAGTTCTCCCTAACATAGGCATTCAATGAACAAGAAGATATACAATGCTCAAAGAAGTTGTAGAATCCTTCATAGACCCTGGAGAATAATTGGATAGAAATGGAAAGGGACTTAACCCCATCACTCTCAGCGAACCATGGAAAGAACAGGAAGGGGTAATTTAGAGGTACATTACCTATGATGGATGATATGATGTAATCCGACCATGCCACATCAAACTTCTAGAAGCACTCAAACAACAGTTAGTTATCAATCTACCATTTTTTCTAAATGCCATGTTACATGAGGTTTCTATAAGAACACAGAAGGCCAAGGATCCTGTTACTATCATTAGCCACCATGGATTAGTTAAACTGATAGTAAATAAGGCCCTGAGTCAAACTCAATTAACCTAGGGTCATCTTATTGAGGCAAATATACCTCTACAACTGGAACAACCTAAATTATATCATGAAGACGCACCACAGGAAATTGAAGAGAGACGGGAAGAGGAGGCCACTGCCCAAATAGAAGTTCCACCTCCTCAACTTGAAGTTGAGGTAGACCCTATCCAAATTACAAAGACTCAGAGCTCACAAGCAGAGGCATTAATGAAAAAGAGAAAGAGAGCAACAAATTCTCCTAAATCCCCCATTGAGAGGAAAAGAAGAAGCATATGGACAAGACAGCCTAAAGAAATTCAAGAAATGACCAAACAAATTCAAGAAACGACTGAAGAAATTCAGGACACAACAAAATAGCCTGAATAAATTCAGGACATTACAGAGTATTCCTTATAGGAAAATGTTCAAGAAGTTGAGTAGGAAGAACAAACCTCACAACGAAACAGTCAGGAAGACACCCAGCCAGCATTGGGGCACCTGATAGAACAATTTTTGAAAATCTATGAGGTAGAAATAGCCCAGGTTTTAGGTAGCTTAGGGACCTCAATTGATAGAGATACAAATAAACTAGAAGAATACCAAGAACGAGCGTCTTCTTAAAAACCTATTGAAGACTTTCCTAATATTGAAATGTCATTCCTAGAGGACACAACACACGAAGAACCTCATCCAGAGGTAAGAATCCCTCTTGAACAAACAGAGAACTTGGAAGGAACAGAGGAACAACCACCTACTGACCAGAATGAAGAAGACCTTGAGACCCCTCACAAATAGAAATCACACAAAATCCATAGGATAATTAGAAAGCTAAAAAAGGAAAACAAGTTTTTGAAGAGAGGTGCTAAAAAGGTTGAAGTATTAAAGAAGAAAGTTGGAAAACTTAGGGAAATTATTAAAGAATTAAGAAATAAGCTAGAACAAGCCGACAAGGCCCATAAAAGAAAGAAAAACAAAATGCCCAGAGCGCAAGGAAGAAACCATATTCCTAAAGGAGCAGTCACTACAAAGTCTATGGGGACACAGACAGACCCTGAAGAAATAATACTATAGGATGCAGTAGCTCATAATAAGGAAGTAATTCCTTTAGAAACAATTGATGTTTAAGTGCAGACAGATACCCTAGCTCCAAAGGAAACAAATCAGTCCCTTGAGCAATATTATACCATTAGGAGATTGGAGGAAGAATTGATGCAGTTCCAACAAAGCCTGATCCAAAATAGAAATGAAATAATGACTATGATAGAGCATCAAGCATCTTAGTCTCAGGAACATAGTGCCATCGTTGATAGACTGAAAGAAGATATGATGCAAGCCCATCAAAAATTAACTCAATACAAAGATGATATGGGAACTATGGAAGAATATCAAGAATCCCAGTCTCATAAACAAAGTGTCATCATTGATAGGCTAAAGGAAGAGCTGGTGCAAGCCCAACAAGCACTGAATCATACCAAGGATGAGATGGTTACTATGACCAAACATCAAAGGATTTATAAACAATTAATATCCATGGAGGAAACATAGCATGAGACTTATGTTGAGTTAACCAGAGCTCAGGAAAAGACAAATAAAATACAAAACCAATTTGAAAAAGCTTTGGAGAAAATCAAAGAGATTTGTGATGTTTACTCTGATGCGGTCAATTGCAGAGCTTCTTCTACCAATTATACCCTATTATTTTTGTAACGTTACCTATTGATAAGGGTGAAATCCATCAGAGAAGGTAACCCGATTACATTTATCACTGTCTCTGAGTTCATTTTATGTTTTAGAGAGCAGGAAGAGTAGGTACAATACTTTCTATGTGAATTATACTTCCATAAATTCATTTTGGAAGATAACAGAAAAATTAACTTTGGTCCCTTTATTGGGGACATACAATTTTAGGCATTCCTATCCTTCACTAAGAACCAAGTCAGATGGGGCAAAGCTCACAAGAATTTTATAAAGAGAGAAACTGGGCTAGATCTCTGGATCAGAGGGGAGCCTCCAAAATATTCCATAGCCATTATGCGACATAGAACCTTCATGAAAAGGGAAGGGGTCATGGACTCTTTATCCCCTGTCCATCTACATGTTATACATTCATGCATCATATATTTTAGAGAACTCAAAGAGGAATCTCTTTTTTCTTCCAAATTGAGATGGGATTCATCCTCCAATGAAGTCAAAAGTAGGGACCCCTTTAGCTTCAGGAATTTCTTTGAAGCTACCTACATAGTGGAATGGTATTCCAGAATTCTCCAGGAGGAAGGACCTACTTGGATTGGGTGTATATATAATCCCCCTATCATTTGGTTTCCTCCAGAAAGTTACCAGAAAGATTATCAAATTAATAAGAAGAGGGAGGACGTTGCTTTTGGAAAGCTCAAAAGAAATAATGGGTTCAGGAGACCTAGTGAACCAACCTTTCCTCCTTACAACATCATTGCTTTACATGTAAGATATCATCTTTCATGAGGACATGCAAGAAGGTAAGTTGGGGGGTATGTTGGGTTATGAAAAAGGTACAAATATCCTTCTTATTCCCACAGTTCATTGTATAATTTTGATTGACTTTTATATTAATTAGGGATAAATAGGATAGAAAATGATTAATATGTCTTCTAGTGATATTATTGAAGTTATATTAAATAGATTCTAAAATACAATTGGAATTGTTTGATTTTTTTACAGGAATGGATAAACATTGCCAAACTCAAGATAGAAAAGAAGATCTTGAAGATGCGTAAGCTATTGGAGGTTGAGGAATTTTGGCACAAAGAAGTTTTGAGGATGATTGATTTTCTATATTGTAACTTTATAATAGTAAAGAAATCGTAAGGATCTCTCAATACTCAGGATGGTTTAATTTACCCATATTATTGTAATATATAGAGGGTAATAGATCCTGAAAGGATAATCAAAGAATTGCATCCAAGTATTCAAACTCAGAATCGCTATGCGCAAATAGTTTTTGTAAATGTTGTACCAGCTATGGAATCAATAAAATATTTGAATGTTTTCACCATTTATTCATACTGAGTTTCTAGTAACAGTGCTTCTAAGGACTAAGGGCCCAGTCTGAAGGAGTTGTTGTCTCAATCTATAATTGTATCGGTTTGACTTCTTTTTTGTGATTCAAATCTCTTTCACAATAGTTAAGATGAATGCATAAGTGTGTTAATAATATTATGTTGTTTTTGTACAGAAGATAGACATTTCCCTTGAGTGTTAATGATTGTTGTTCCAACTTCCATTACTGTAGGTTGCTACTTGACAGTTCCTCACATTTTCATACGCGTTTTTCCTTTTACTTAGATTCACAATTGTTGTTCATTTCAATTGAGTTACATTTGTCGTTCCTTTCAATTAAAGTTACAATTGTTGTTCCTTCCAGTTAAGTTACATTTTTTGTCACTTTTGATTAGATTACAATTGCTATTTCTTTCCACAGATAGAGTAATTCACTATTTCCTTTCCATCAATTTGATTCATAGTTGATAGTTAATTCTGCAAGTCTCTATTTGGATTTAATTACTTCTTTTTAGTTAAATGAATTCAACATATTAGTTAGTTCCTTTTCATTCGTAGCATGTTAGTAATCAGATTTCAAATCCGTTAAGTAAGATCTTAGTCTCAGAATCTTTAATGAACATTTGAGGAACTTGATTGTTGATAAAATTACGTTTTCTTTTTAGCCTCTACGAGCTATTTGCATAGACTTTGCTGATATTCTTGAGATAAAAGATGAATCCTCGAGTTGATAAATTAATGTTAAACTAAGGCTTTTTTTAGACATATTTAGAGTGTTAGGGTCCTAACCCACACATAGGTAGAACAATATATTCATATGTAATAAAGGTCAATATTAATAAGGCCTTGCAATAAAATAGAGCAAGTCGAATATAAGAAGACCTAATAGAAGCTTCCGCTTCTAGAAGGATCTGCCTCTAGATGCTTCTTTTGATAGAAATATTTAGTATAAATAAGAGTCGAGGGTATGATAACCCTAGATTAGATATTATAGTAATAGAGCTCTTCTCAACTGGAGGTTTCCCCCTCGAAGAGGCCCATGAACATTGCTTTCAGAATCAAAGTGTCATTTCTGTTGTTATTCTTATATCATTTCAATGCTATTGTGGTAATTGTTTTGGTTGTATTGTTGTTATTTTGTTATTTCTAGCATTTTATTTCTGTTCTGCATACTTTTTATATCTGGTATATTACAAGTGGTATCATAGCACTTTCCTTGGCAAAAAGTGTGGGTTAATTTTTTTTTTAGGGTAGAGACGTATTCTGACGTCTTTAAGCCACAAATATATGTCGTTACGTGCATAAATTGTAATGTCCCCCACCTCTTAGAGAGGTGATGAGGAGACTCAGTGGCCTGGACACCCCCACTAGGTCATAGTCTCACACTGAAGGGGGGAAAGTCAAGAAGTTAAAAGTTATATTTTTAAGTTGACTTAAGAAAGGAAAAGGATAAAGGAGTAAAAGATAACTCAACAGAAGAATAAAAGATTAACCCTAGGATTTAACCTAACTCAACAGAGAATTAGAAGAAAAAGTATAAGTAAGAGGCTGGGGTGCACCTATTACTCATTCTGGTTTTGGATTAGCATTTGTTATTGCTCTTGAGCATTTAGTTTGGGGGTTTTGTTGTACAAACCCTTGTGAGCAACTCAGTGGTGAAATATCCACTCACCTTGTTCCGCAGCTTGGTCTCGGGGATGAAAGACTCCTCCACATCATTCTAGTCTCAACCCATATCCATCTAGCGCTTCAGAAGGTAGCAAGTCATACTATTCTTGTGTTTCTAGAAAGGGCGCACCATCATTTGGAGGGAGGTTCGATCTAGCTTATCCTGAGGGCCTGGGGCCATTCCGACAATTGGGTTTTGTTTGCAGGGGCAAGACCATCAGTTTGAGGGATTTTCTGGAGGGTTGTCATCATTCTACATTTGTCTGCAGATTGGGACGTCTTGGAGTCATAGGGGACGTCCTGTAATCCAGTAAAAATCAGATCTAGGGAGATTTGCTTGAGATCTGAGTCTAAAACTTCTCCCACAGGATTCTCATAGCCCGATCTATATTCTTGGAGAGTTTCAGAGAATTTGGAGGCCTCCTTCATTAGGGACAAACCAGCTAGGGTTTCAGTCATCCAGTGGGACACCCCATTCAGTCAGAAATTCAGATCTACGGGGTTTGAGAGTGGATTTGGGAATTTGGACATCTGGGTTGTCCTTACAGTTGCACAATCTATCATTTGGCATATTTCTCAGGATGATTGGACACTTTTGGTAGCAGGGAAGAATTATTGAGGGCTTTAGCATTCTAGCAGGACGTGGCACTTTTCAGGTTGGAGGTTGAGCATTAGTACGGCTCAGATCTGCTTGATTCAGTCTTCATTGTATATCTAGCCTTTGGAGGATTATTTTGTATTGTCGGGATCATTTTGTAGTAGCTCATATCTATTGCTTGTACGACCATCTGAGGTTTATGCCAGATCGACCATCTATTATATTGATCTTACATTACTCATAATAAAAAGGTCAGATCTTTGCTTGTGCTTCTACATCTTGAATATATTGTGATCTCCATGTGTTGATGAATCTTGTATGCACTTAATAACTCAATAAATTAGTAGTAGTTAGTGA
>ML794008.1:342398-377548 GCA_009831015.1 Picea engelmannii
GGATGGTCAGACTGAGATAGTCAACAAATGGGTGGAAGGTTACCTCAGAAACTACGTAGCAGGACAACAAAAAGCATGGGTCAGATGGTTACATTTGGGAGAATATTGCTACAACACCACCCAACATATGTCCATTGGCATGTTACCCTTCAAAGCTTTATATAGCTATGATCCTTTATCATTTGTGGAGATTGCATTTTGTCACAGCAGGGCTCCGATGGTACAAGATTGGATACAGCAGAGCTAAGACATTCTCAAGGAATTGAAGGATCATTTACAGAGGGCGCAAAACCAGCAAAAGGTCCAAGCAAACAAGCACAAAGTTGATCGTACCTTTGAGGTTGGTGATTTAGTCTATTTGAGGTTGCAACCATATAGGCATGCCTCCATTAAAAGAAGCAGAATGGAGAAACTGCAGCCACGTTTCTTTGGACCTTACCTAGTCAACAGGAGGATAGGGGTAGTAGCTTATGAGCTGGAGCTTCCACAGGGTAGCAAAATTCACAACATCTTCCATGTCTCATGCCTTAAGAAAGGCCTCGGTCAACATGTCAGGCCTATTTAGGCATTACCTCCCATGGATGAGGAGGGACAACTTGTTTTGAATCCAGAGGAGGTGTTAGAAGTCCGAGAGAAGAGGCTCTGAAACCGAAGCATCAAGGAGTATCTGATTAGGTGGAAGGATTTACCCATTGAGGATGCCACTTGGGAGCAGGAGCACATGGTTAGAGAAGAAGGTTTGGAATTTCTTGAGGACAAGCAATTTCAAGTAGGGGAGACTGTAATGTCCCCCACCTCTTAGAGAGGTGATGAGGAGACTCAGTTTCCTGGGCACCCCCACTAGGTCATAGTCTCACACTGAAGGGGGGAAAGTTAAGAAGTTAAAAGTTATATTTTTAAGTTGACTTAAGAAAGGAAAATGATAAAGGAGTAAAAGATAACTCAACAGAAGAATAGAAGATTAACCCTGGGAGTTAACCTAACTCAATAGAGAATTAGAAGGAAAAGTATAAGTAAGAGGCTGGGGTGCACCTATTACTCATTCTGGTTTTGGATTAGCATTTGCTATTGCTCTTGAGCATTCATTTTGGGGGTTTTCCTGTACAAACCCTTGTGAGAAACTTAGAGGTGAAATATCCACTCACCTTGTTCCATAGCTTGGTCTCGGGGATGAAAGACTCCTCCACACCATTCTAGTCTCATCCCATCTCCATCTAGCACTTCAGAAGGTAGCAATTCATACTGTTCTTATGTTTCCAGCAAGGGTGCACCATCATCTGGAGGGAGGTTCGATCCAGCTTATCCTGAGGGCCTGGGGCCATTCCGACAGTTGGGTTTTGTTTGCAGGGGAAGGACCATCAATTTGATGGATTTTCTGGAGGGTTATCATCATTCTACATTTTTCTGTAGATTGGGACGTCTTGGAGCCATAGGGGACGTCCTGTAATTCAGTAAAACTCAGATCTAGGAAGATCTGCTTGAGATCTGAGTCCAAAAATTCTCCCACGGGATTCTCATAGCCTGATCTATATTCTTGGAGAGTTTCAGAGAATTTGGAGGCCTCCTTCATCAGGGACGAACCAACTAGGGTTTCAGTCATCCAATGGGACACCCCATTCAGTGGGAAATTTAGATCTACGAAGTTTGAGAGCGGATTTGGGAATTTGGACATCTGGGTTGTCCTTATAGTTGCCCGATCTATCATTTGGAATATTTCTTGGGATGATTGGACACTTTTGGTAGCAGGGTAGAATTATTGAGGGATTCAACATTCTAGCAGGACGTGGCACTTTCCAACTTGGAGGTTGAGCATTAGTACGGCTCAGATCTGCTTGATTCATTCTTCATTGTATATCCAACTTTTGGAGGCTTATTTTGTATTGTCGGGAGCATTTTGTAGCAAACCATATCTATTGCTTGTACGACCATCTGAGGTTTATGCCAGATCGGCCATCTATTGTATTGATATTACATTGCTCAAAATAAAAAGGTCAGATCTTTGCTTGTTCTTCTACATCTTGAATATATTGTGATCTCCATGTGTTGATGAATCTTGTATGCACTTAATAACTCAATAAATTAGTAGTAGTTAGTGATTCCAATAAAGAATTTGGCTTGGGATCATTACGTAAACCCACGGTTGAGGGATTCATACATGCAAGAAATACAAGTGGTACTTAAGCGCACCTCTATTGGCCACCCTTGTAACCCGGGTTTTTACCCCTTCGAGTGGTAGTGCATCAGACATCACCTATGTACGGATCAACCTAGATTACCTGAATCCCTCTTTAGATAAACCGATTGATCATCTGACTGCTATAGTTCCATCGAGAAGAGCACTGAGGAAGATATTCTCTAGTACCTGGGTAGTCGGGTAGTACGTCTAAGGGTACGGTCTATCCTCCTTAGTTAGTGCCTTGAGATATTGGGACGAGTACTACTGTTGGACCCTACACGTATAATAGAGAGCTATAACACAGGGCAAACCCTTGTCTGTAGAACCGTTGAATACCTAACCCTTGGAGACAGAAACATAAACAAATTAAAACAGACAAGATCTATTGTTGCGCAAATCTGTTCGGGTTGAAAAATAAATACACATTGATTCCTAGTTAAGAATTTGGGCATTTCATCATTGAAGTATTCTTCAAACCAGAGTATAACTCCACAAGTGTGTATAAAAAAAAATAAAAAAATTAAAAACTGGAAATTTTTTCACCATTATTTGAGACTTATTCCATTGGATTCAGCTCTTTGCCCTTATCACATTCATACATATCATTTTTTAGAAAACAAATTGACCCCACCCGCCCCTTTTCAGTTCCCTTGTCCTCATGATCCATACCCATAGCCAAGACTTGGAAGCTCGCTTCAATACCTTGCAAGCTAGTCTCACCAAGACCCAACAAGAAGTGAAACAACTCAGTGCCAATGTTGTCGCCATCAATACAACCATGCATTCCTCAATGGAGGAAATCAAACAAGACCTGACAACCCAACTTGATTTTTTATTTTCGTCACTTTGAACCAAGCTATATCCCTACAGATAACCGTTCCTTTGGCTCACATCCACATACTGAAGGTGAACATTCCTCTCATTCCCATAACTTTCAGCACCATCACTTTCAACGTGACCTATTCCTTCCATGGGTGGATGTGACCAAATTTGATGGCTTGGACCCCACTGGTTGGGTAACCCAAATTAAACGTTATTTATCTTTATACATCATTATAGATGACCTAGCCAAACTCTAGTATGGTGTTCTCCATCTAGACCAAGAACGTTGGAAATGGTGGCAATGGAGAAAAACTTCCCGTCAAGGGTATATTTCTTGGACACACTTTGTGGCAGAGATTTATGAATGCTTTGACACTGATGCCAACCATTTGGGCCTTTTGAAAAAGTTGAAACAATCAGGAACAGTGGAAGACTTTATAGTTTCCTTTGAGTGCCTGGATTTTCAGATAGAGGGCATGTCTGATGCCTTTTTCCGAGAGTGTTTTATCAGTGGCCTCAAGGATGAGATTCGGGCCCATGTCCTCATGGCTCAGCCTGAGATTTAGGTGGAGGCTACTAAAAGAGATAAAGAAGCAGAATAGGTTGTATCTTCTCAAAACCGAAAACCTTCCTTTATCCCTCACCCTAAACCAGTAAATCCCACTACTCCCTTTGCTCCACTAAATATCCAAAAATTGACCAAGGCTAAAATGGTTGAATGCCAACTCAAAGGCCTCTATTATAATTCTGATGACAAATATTTCCCGGGCCATAAGTGTAAGGAACACAATCTTTTTATGGCCATCTCCGAGGATATTTTAGAAGAGGATGTTGAAACTCCCCTTGTGTCCGAGTCATCTGAAACCACTAACATAACCCCTCCCTCAGACCATCCCAAAGTAGAACCAGTCATTTCCCTCAATGCTCTCACTATCTTCTCCGCTCCCCAAACCCTCAAGCTAGTTGGTTACATCAAGCATCAGAAGGTCATCATTCTGGTTTATAGGGGAAGCACCCATAATTTTATTCATCACCGCATTGCCCAAGAAACTCATTGCTACATCCATGCCGTAAATTTTTTCCAAATCATGATTGCCAATGGTGGCTCCATGAAATGTGGAGGGAGTTCTGAAAATGTGTGTCTCCAAATTGGTGAGTACCACTTGAAATATCATATGTTTTCTATTGACATGGGAAGTTGTGACATTGTGTTGGGTGCAGAATGGCTAAGGACTTTGGGTCCCATTCTCATGAATTTTAAGGAATTAACCATGAAATTTGACCAGGAGGGCCACCAATATAAGTTCCAAGGCATCACCACTATTTCACTTGATATCATTAGTTCTCATCGCATGGAAAAGATGCTCAAAAAAGGTCATTCTGGTGTTATTGCCCAACTCCATTCCATACAAGAAATAGAGACACCCTCGATGCCACAAGACCTCCAAGCCATCCTTACATCAAGTGGTATTTTCCACTCCCTAAGGACTCCCCCCTTATCATGGTGTTCATGATCATTCCATTCCCCTTGTACTCATAATCCTTCCTCCCAATATCTGTCTATATCATCACCCCTTTTCCCAAAAAAATTGAAATTGAGAAAATGGTCCAGGAACTCCTTAATGCAGGCGTTATCTGCCCTAGTATGATCCCCTAATATTCTTCTGTGGTCATGGTCCTAAAGAAAGAATGATCTTGGATAATGTGTCTGACTTCCGTGCCCTCAACAAACCTACCATTAAAGACAAATTTCCCATTTCTTTCATTGATGACCTCCTGGATGAATTGAGTGGCGCCCAATTCTTTACTAAACTTGATCTTCATTCAGGCTACCACTAGATATGTATGAAAGAGGCAAACATTACCAAGACTACCTTTAGAACTCATGAGGGCCGCTATGAGTTTTTGGTCATGCCCTTTGGCTTGTGTAATTTCCCCTCCACCTTCCAAAGCCTCATGAATCATGTCTTTCATCCTTTTTCTCCATCATTTTGTCTTAGTTTTCTTTGATGATATCCTCATCTATAGAAAAACTTGGACATACCATCTTTCTCATGTGGACCAAGTTCTCCATCTACTCTCTCAACATGAACTTTTCCTGAAACAGTCTAAATGTGATTTTGGCACCTCAGAAGTAGAATACTTGGGCCATCTAGTTGGAAAGGATGGCATCAGGGTGTATCCTAAAAAGATTCAAGATATGCAAGACTGGCCTCACCCAAAGACTCTCAAAAGATTGTGTGGATTTCTTGTCTTAACATGGTATTATCACATGTTTGTTAAGAATTATGGAAAGATTGTAGCACCACTCACTGCTCTCCAGAAAAATAACTCTTTCACTTGGACTCCAGCCACTTCTCAATATTTTTAAACCTTGAATATGGACATGTGCATGACTCTAGTCCTGGCCCTTCCTGATTTCACAAAGACCTTTGTCTTGGAATGTGATGCCTCAAGGAAAGGAATTGGTGTTGTCCTTATGCAAGAGGGTTGGCCTTTGGCCTTTACCAACAAGAAACTATCTGAAATAAATCTGGGCAAATCAATCTATGAAAATGAAATGTTGGATATTCTACATGTCGTTGATCTGTGGTGCCCTTATCTATTGGGGAAATGTTTCCAAATTAAGACAGACCATCAAAGCCTCAATTATTTTCTGGAATAATGCATTTCTTCCCCAGAGAAACAAAAATGGGTGACTATGATCTTTGGATATGATTATGAGATCATTGACAAGAAAGGCAGAGACAATATGGTTGGGTATGCACTTTCCCAAAAATATGAAGATGAAGGATCCATTTTTTCTCTTCCATTCATTGTACCAGATTGGAACCAAGACATTCGCCAAGAATGGCTACAAGATCCCAAAAGTTCGCATTTGATCCAACAATTGCAGTCCAATGCTCTAGCTTCCCTAGGGTACTCTTGGCTTCATGATGAGCTTCGATACAAAGGCTATTTTTATTTAAGTAAACAATCAAAGCTTAAATCCACGATACTTTGTGAGCTTCATGCTACACCCACAACGGGGCACTCCGGGTTCACCAAAACCTATAACAGGGTCAAATGTTCTTTTTTCTGGGATGGTATGAAACAATACATTCATAATTTTGTCACTAAATGTGATGTGTGTCAACACAACAAGGGAGAAACAATTAAATCTTTGAGAAAACTACAACCACTTCCAATTCCTCTTGCTATTTGGAAGGATAACTCTATGGGTTTTATTACCGACTTAATCAAATTGGGAAATAAATCAGTCATCATGGTGGTTGTTGATCACCTTTCCAAGTATGCTCATTTCTTCACCCTTCAACACCCATTTACAACATCCATGGTGGCTCAAATTTTCATGGATTAGGTATTCAAGCTTCATGGCATGCTGCACTCTATTGTTTCTAATTGCAACCCAACTTTCACAGGAATTTTTTGGCAAGAAATGTTCAAGCTACAAGGCACCCAATTGCATCTCAGCACATCTTACCATCCCCAGATTGATGGTCAAACAAAAGTTGTCAAGAAGTGTTTGGAATAATATTTGAGGTGTTTTTCCTCAGAAAAGAAAAATCAATGGGCTTAATGGTTACCCCTAGCTGAATGGTGGTACAACACTTCATACCATACAACTACACACATGACTCCTTTTGATGTGGTATATGGACAAAAGCCACCTTCAGTTCCCTCATACTTGCTTGGTGTCTCGAAGGTCTAGACGGTTCACCAAACACTTACAATTCAAGAGGCTATTCTCCATACCCTCAAAGAGAATTTGGTCATGGCAAAAAATCACATGAAGAAACAAGAAGATCAAGGTCCATTTGAATGTCAATTTGTAGAAGGGAATCAGGTGTTTCTTCGACTACAACCTTACAAGAAAACTTCCCTCAAGGCTGATCATTGTCAAAAGCTAGTGCCCTATTGACGGGCGAAATTGACCGCTCAACAACTCGAGGAGTGAATCTGGTCAGGGGTTGTCTAAATAACCCAAGTCGTTTGGATTAATTCACTCTGACGGGTTTTGCGGCTCCGTTACCCGATCTAAGTGCAAAAGAAAGCGAAAAAATAACTGAAGGAAAAACAATAACCTAGTAAATAACAATTACTAAAATCTATAAGTGCATTTAAACATATATATGTACAATTTGTTTAACTGAAATTATAATTGATAACTTTATATACAATCTGTACAAAATATGAGTTTTAATCTAAACTCGTAAAAATCAAATGTAGATTGATTACTTTTAGCAATAATAATAAAGCAAGTGTAAACACTATCTAGTTTTTTGGTTTTGTTTTCTTAAATGTATACATTCATGACATCACACGTTAAACTTCCTAATTAAACATAAAATAATAGATAGCAGAAAATGTTTTATATAGAGAAAACTTCTATATTCAGGAAACTAGCGAAATCAAATAACAGGCTAACCTGTTACTGCATCCAATGTCTGTTCACTGTTGAATATCCAGCCACCTTTATCTAATGAAGTAAACCTGCTACAGATCTTGGGACTGCCCCTAATAAATGAGGAACGATAATGCTAGAGATTGAATTATAACAACAGAACATTGAATAGATACAGTTACAGTAATCATATGATTTGCAAATTGCTACGACGAGATAAATCTTCCTGTGAGAACTTGCATGCAAACATTCAACATAAATTAGAGATGAATCTACTAATTTAAATTGGATAGATGATCACTGTGTGTTTTGTTCTGAAACACGAAATACGGACAACATATATAAATCGAATGATATCAACTCGCAATAAAATATGCCGACAAAAAAAATCATAATCTATTATCAAATTGAAATAAACATAACTTGAATGAAAACATCATACAGAAAAGATAAATCTCTAACGTGCATCATATTACATTCAAGTCTGTGATAAAAACACCCATACTCTTTCCCCAGGCCGAGATGATCAAATTTTTACAAAATAATATGTTTATATAGGTTTCAAGAAACATAGTTGTTTCCTGTTGATAAGATCAAATTTGTTTCAAAAATATGGGGGATGCAACCACACTGATTTCACTGAATACTAAAAACTACCAACAGTCTAATCTGTTTACTCAAAATATAGAATTGATATGGCTGGGAGATCTCAAAAATTGCCTCATCTCATCTTGGAAATCATAGGCTCCTTAATTATCTTGAAAACAAATGAAAATAAGTAGATCTCAGATATGTTTTCAATTATCAAATCAAACAACTCGAATTTTCTTAACTGGCTACAGAATCTTACGATTTTGTAGCTACTTATAATAGCAAATGCAATCATATTTTATTAAATAATCAAAACAGACTAATATTAATATGAAAAATAGTTTATTCAATCAAATCGAATATCCTAAATTAAGAGTGACACAATCATGCTAAAAATTAAAAATATCATACCTCAAATCATGGAATCAAAACGTATCAAGAAATTTTGGAATTAACGATATTTGTTGTTGCCTCTACATTTTTGAAAATGACACGACTTGTAGTTTTCAATCGTTTCTCCTTCCCTTGGATAATGGATTCAAGTCTATTGTTTTCATTTGTCAACCTATCAACTTGGTCTCTTAAAGACTTGAATCGTGACTGTAGCAGTGGAACATCAGTATAGTACATGTCGATCCACGATCGACACTCATCACACTGTGACTGTAAGGAATTTGCATTAGCACTAACAAAATTATGGGTCAGAGAATCCTCCATGTGAATGGTAGACTTATCGTAGAGCTAGATGCAAGGAAAATCTGCGTTGTCCTTTAGACAAGGAGGCAAATTGTTGACATAGTCATAGGGTCGGTCAGGGTATAGCCCGAATGAAACGGGGTCCTCTTCACCCATGAATTTTTCAATTTCTAACTCTGAATCTTCGCTCACTTCAATCGTGTTGATTGTGTCTACACGAGGTTTCAATGTATTTTGAATACTTCGAGAAATCAAACGACCAGGTCTTTTGTTCTTGAAATTGACATCAACACTGCCTTTTTGCTTATTTCCTATAGGTTTCTTAACAGTTTTAGTGAAATTATTTGGATGTGTAACCGGTCGACTATCCTATTGAATGAAATTAGGGTAGCTTGAGGGTTCGTTATTAGGGGAAAAATCACAGTCCTGGAGAAGTGGAGAAGAGGCAGTAGGGTTCACAAGGGTTTCCACAATGACCGACTTATCTACCTGTCCCAATTCATGGTTACCAAAACCATTTCGTGAAATGAACGCATCCCAACAATCATTTTGTGACTGTAACTGGTGCATGAGGATGATTTTAATCAGACCATGATGAAATAAACTTGCATCTGATCTCTGTTTCCTAAACCGTTTACCCATTTTATACAAACTTTTGAGCAGGTAGTAAGGCATATTCAACGGAAAACCAATAAAACTCATAAGGAGGCGTAGATGATATAGGAAAACAATTCTAAATCATCCTTCACATGTGATGAATTGCTTCACTACAACAAGTAAATCATGCTACCTAGGTTTCAAGAACGAAATTGGCATACCTCGATCACAGCTGGTTATTTTTCGTGAGGTAAACAGTAACGTCTAAGGCACCTCCTCCACTTTTGCATTCTTGAACCATTCCTGACCAACTGCTGGCAGTCCCATGGCTTGGATTAAGAACTCTTCTGTTACTTCTAACTTCACATCACCGATCTTTTCCCTACAACCATCAAAGGTTAAGGCAAACTCTTGGGTGACCTAAAGGTTAAAACCCTGAAATTTTTCGATGAACAAATGCCAACCATTCCTTTCCAAATCTTCCCTAGCATTATCATACGAAAGCAGGGTTTGGACATCATTCGATTCGACCCTTACCATTGGATCCATGCCGAATGGACGGGTTATTAACACAGCACACACAGGTAGGGTTTGGGAAAATGCCACAGAGCCATAGCCCCGAGCCTTATCAATACATTCTATGATGATTCAAATGGTAGGAAAAGTGTTAATCAAAATGCGTGTGAGCAAAATTGTGAAGCCCGAGACCATGCTAGGGAGTAATGGCACTCTGTACAATGTATGCCACCTTGGCATTGGGTATATGCTAGGACCATAGTACTTGATAACATAGTGCGCGCATCAAGGTTTGATTGCATAGTCGAGTAAGTTTACAAAAATCAAATAGTCAAGAAGTTTCATGAAAGACATATGATCGAAAATCAAACTAAAATCAATGCAAAAAAATCGAAAATCAAATGGTGGGGGGTCTTTCATTCATGCAACCAATTCTTTCTCTTAGGCATGCTTAGAATCAAAAGGATCACAAACAATGAGAGAAACATGCTCATAGCAAGAAATCGCAATTCTGTAATAAACAATATGCTTTCAATGAAAATTTCAAAACAGAATGATAATGATAATTGCAAGTTTTCATGCTTTCATTCATGAAAACAAAGCATGAATAGATGATAGGTGAAATGAGACAATTTACAACTGTCATTTAGAGAAACACTTATGAAGAGTAATAAAATTTCATAGACCCTATGTAGGAAGCTTATAAAAATGATAATTATATACTCACTGTCAACAATGGCGACATGCTGGGGGAAGCAGTTATCTCTGCCAAATGAACGAGTTCAGATTAGAATAATAATAAAAAAAAATTGAATCGAAAACAACCGAAAGTTGTTTGAGCATCGCAAATAATTATAATGCATTCTAGTTTCAGACAACTGTTATTTTTAAAGAGAAAAAAACTGATGACAATCTTAGCAAAAGAGAGCCATGATGTTAAAGTTAAAATCTCCAATACTGTTGACAGGGCCACTGTTGCCAACAGGCGTCCATAGCCTCAAAAGGGATGTCAATTAACCCACTCTGATATCTGTATCCTGTCATGAAATTCTAGATCAGAACAAAGGACATTTAAGGTCAAAACATAATCCATATCTAAGAATTTTCTTTTACCTAACATTGCTTCACTGCCAGCGGGCCTGTTCAGTACCCCAGCGAAGTTATCTTGGCGTCATGCATACATTTACCCACTGCCAGTAGACTTGTTCATTGTCCTGACGGGTTTACAAGCACTTCCCACATCTCTCTGAAAATTTATTTAGTTTTTAAAGATATTTAATAGAGTAGGGTGACGCTGAAAATTCTAGTTTTTTTAACACATCTTAACATGTCACAGACCTTGGAAAAAAATAAAAAAAATTAGCTGTCCTTCATTAAGATCTAGAAATCATTTATTAATAAAACTGACTTTCAAGAATAGTGAGACATCATTGATTTGTTCTCTTAAATAACAGGGACAACGTAAAAAGGATTTTTATAGATGGTCGTGAGTACCTTCAATTGCAGATTGAAATCAAGAAAACGCTTTTCAAACAACAAGTCATCTTCAACAAGGCTGCAATTTTAGAGAAATACAACAATTGATGTTTTAACAACGTTCAATAGTCATTTTCGAGGGGAAATTTTTCTGTTTTCTTTGTCTGAGCTAGCCCGTGGTGCAGGCATATGTGTTTCTAAAGAAAGACCGATAAGAATAAACGAAAACCAAAACAAACCAGAAAAGAAAAACAAACAACAAACAAAACAAAGAATATTTACAAAGGGTGCATGGGAGCATCATCAGGCAAAGTACTTTTTTAGAGCTTGGCCATTCACCAGGAAGGTGTCTGGTTGTCCCTCTAAATTCTGTAAGTGAAAGGAACTGGGACCTAGTTTATCAGCAATTAAAAATGGCCCCAACCACAAGTTTTGAAACTTAGTATGCTCTCCTTTTCCCTCATGAGTTTTGTCCCATTTTAGCACAAGGTCACCTACCTCAAAATTTCTTTCAGAGGCAGAATTGGAATCAAACCAGTTTTTGACAATGAGTTGATGTTGATCCAATTTTCGTTTTGCTTGATCCCTCACTTCCTCTAACTTTAACAAAGTGTTAATTCGACTCTCCAAAGGGGGATAGTCTTCTTCTTGTACCTTCTGCGATAACTGCAAAGATGGAAGAAGGACATGCAGTGGAAGAATCACTTCCTTACCGTAAACGAGAAAGAAAGGTGAGTTACCCATAGCAGTTTTAGGAGTTACTCTATCATCTCAGATTGCATTTAACAGTGCGTTATGCCAGTTTTTATGGTTTTCGGAGACCATTCTCTTAATAATTTTGATCAGATTTTTATTAGTTGATTCCACCAAACCATTGCCTTGGGGGTAATAGCTGGCAGATTACTTTAATTTAATTCCTTTTTCTAGAGTGAAATCACTCATTTCAAGAGACAAAAAATAAGAAGCGTTGTCAAATACCAGGCATTCAAGGATACTGAAACAAGTAATAATATTTGAATTCAAGAAGGATATTACCTGGATGGTATTTACATCTCTTAATGGGGCAGCCTCGGACCACCTGGTGAAATAATTTGTGGTTTTTATAATGTATTTATGTTGCTGCGAGGATGCCAGATTGATTGGGCCTATAATATCCAGACCCCACTGCTGAAAAGGGGAGTCTACCGAAACTGGTTGCAAAGCGAATGTTGGTTTCTGTATCCGTCCAGATGCCTTATGACAAATCACACACTTGCGACATAAGGCATGAGCATATTTAAAAAGTGTAGGCCAGTAATAAACTTCTCTTAATAATTTATGGGCAGTGGTGTCTCCACCGAAATGCCCACTAACTTCCCTTTCATGTAATTCCAATAAGACTTTTTCTACTTCATCTTTTTCAAGACATCGCATAAGTATTCCATCAAAATTTTGGCGAAACAAAATACCATTAATCAGCTAAAATGAGGTAGATTTTAATCTTAGTGCTCTCCTTTTTTGGGGATCAAGGTGACGGGGAGATGATCCGTGTATAAGACAAAATTTGATGTCGTCATACCAGGAACTAACAGGGTTTTGTGCACAGTAGATTTGATTTTGATAGTGTTGATCTAGATTTAACATATCAGTTTCATTTTGTTGTCGTACAATTGAATCGGCGACTAACTTACATAAAACTTGGCCTCTTACAATTTGTGTTGTGGTGATTTCTATGTCATATTCTTGTAAGGATGTGACCCAGTTTTCCCTTTCTTCACCTAGTTCTTTATGTACTAACAAATTTATGACAGCTGGGTAAGGGACAATGATTTTTGTCCTAGATTTCAACAGATAAGATCGGAATTTTTTTACTTCTTTGAAAATAGCATAAGCTTGTTGATCTACTGCTGGGTAATTAAGTTCTGCCCCCTTGAAGGCTGAGCTCATAAAGGCAATTGGGATTTCGTTATTTTCAGTTTTCTTTTGAGTTAGGACAACCACATAAGATCGGTCAGAGGCAAACGTGTAGAGGGTGAAGTCTTGCGAAAAAATCAGGGCTCATTAGAGAAGGAGCGTCTATTATGGACTTTTTGATTGAATCAAAAGCCTGACTTTCTAAAGGTCCCCAATGGTACTATACATCCTTTTTTATTAAGTTTTGTAATGGTCTCACCATTTCAGAAAAGTTGGGGATGAATCTCCTAACAAAGTTTATCTGACCTAAGAAAGATTGCATGGACTTTTTTGACGAGGGAGGGGGCAATTTCGAAATGACTTGGGTCCTTTCAAGGTCGATAATCATTCCTTCATTCGATACAATGAATATGAGGAGTTTACCTTGTTCTACTGCGAAGACAGATATTTTGGGATTTAAAGAAATGTCGTACTTATGACATCGTTGTAGAACAGATCTTAAATGAGCTAGATGATCTTCCTTATTTTTTGAGAAGACAGTGACGTCATCCAGGTAAACTACTATAGATTGATTGATTAAGCAGCGAAAAGCGATGTCCATCTCTCTCTGAAAAGTGGCACCAACGTTTATGAGTCCAAAGGGCATCTTTCTATAAGCGTAGGTTCCCCATGGAGTACAGAAAGTAGTTTTGAGTTGGTTTGAGGGAGACATAAGGACTTGGTTATACCCTAAAAAGCCATCCAACAAGGATAATCTTTCAGAACTAGATACCTGTTGAAGGATCTGTTCCATGGGAGGGACAAGGTAGTTGTCTTTATCAGACGCTTGGTTAAGATTTCAGAAATCGACACATAGTTGAATTTCACCACTTTTCTTTATGATGGGGACACGATTGGACACCCATTGTGTGTGCCTTACTGGGAAGATTATTTTAGTGTTTAGGAGTTTGTTTAATTCATTTTTGATTGTTGGTTCGAGTTTTGGGTGCATCTTCCTTAACTTTTGTTGAAAAGGTTGGGTCTGAGGTTTCATGGGAATAATGTGTTGTATGATATTAGGATCAAAGGTTTTTAGGCCGTCGTATGTCCAGGAAAAAAAATCTTTGAATTCCTTAAACAACTTAATAAATGCTACATTTTCTTGCTCAGAACACCCCAACCCTAAATTAATGCATTGTGGGTTATCTTTAGTTCCTATTCTTACTTTTTCATGTGT
Organism: Picea engelmannii; assembly: GCA_009831015.1. Classification (NCBI taxonomy): domain Eukaryota; kingdom Viridiplantae; phylum Streptophyta; class Pinopsida; order Pinales; family Pinaceae; genus Picea; species Picea engelmannii. Next base: position 356,787 of record ML794008.1, read on the forward strand.
CAAGGAGGAACTATTCGTTTTACAATTCACTGATTTTCTGAACTTATCATGAAGATCATAAAAATTTTCTAACCTAACCATAGATTTCGAGATAGAGTTTACCATGTCTAATGCGGATTCCGAGGATCTTGGATCTAGTATTACCATAAAGTCATGAAGATTTTCTTCATGGGTACCTTCATCGATCACCGTGCCCTAGAAAGTTTCTTCGATATGCAGAAAACTTATAATATGTTGATCGTCATCGAAGACTCTCCAATTCGTGATGTTGTCTGGAACAGACGGTCTGAACAACAGTTCGATAGAAAATGCATTCGGATATAGGCCTTCTGTAGGAAAAAGTTTTGAAGCGACGTTAGCTAACAAATCAGCTTCAAAATTATTCAATCTAGGAATAGAATTTATGTTAAATGCGGAAAAATTGTTCATCAAATTCCATACCTCAGTCTGATAGCTTTTTAGGTGCGGAGATAAACAGTGGATAATTTTTTTTACCTGTCTAACCACGATTTCCGAATCACCAAAGATAGTCAAATTTTGAATGTTCAAATCTAATTCTTTTCTGAGACCTTGTAGGAGTGCCTCATATTCGGCCATGTTGTTTGTACATTCGAATTCTAACCGGCAAGCAATTAGAGTATTGTTACTTGCTGAATCGATGAGCACACACCCTGCACCAACTCCTTCCTTAGATTTTGACCCATCAAAGTAAACAGACCATATTTGATTTTCATCAGGTGCATGTGACCACTGAGAGAAGGCTGTTGACTATGTGCATGTCATAATTTTAGATTGTTGTTCTGGGTCAGTGATGGTAGAGGTTTCAGCCATGAAATTGCTAAAAAAAGTATCCATCCCCTGTATTTCAGGCGAATTGGCAGAAGGAGTGAATGGTTCATTGGGATCATTTAAATCAGTTACCGTGAACTTCAGATAACGTTCACGATTTACCTTGATTCTGTTAGGATTTCCATTCTCTGGCAGCCACAAGTGAGACCAATCGGTTGCAAAATAGCCATGTAATTGTTCTGACCAATATCTACTTAAAAACAAATCATAAACTTTTGGGATATCTACAACAATGATATCAATCACTTGATGGACTTTAGGATTAGATGACAATCTTATAAGCACATTTTTTAATTCGCCTATCACTTTAACATTAGTTCGATCAAGCTGGATGGTTGAACTTCACCATTAATATTTTGACAGACAGACCAAGGCATTAAGTTAGATGACGCACCTGACTCTACCATACAGTTATGTACATTCATGTTGAAAATTTCAAAAGTCAACAAAAAGGGAGGGGCATTTCTGCGAGTATTAACAATAGAAGTTTGCTATTTTTTAATCATAGCCTCTGAAACTGGTTTATCTACATTTGTTACACTATTTACAGGAAGGTCTCTTTTATCATGAAGCTTGGATGTAGTTTTGGCGGAGTCCTTCTGAGGAATTTTGGGGTTGTTTTGAACACCTTTGTTGCTGTTCGGATTGCTATTTTTGTTGTTCTCCGCAATATTCTGCAGCATCTTTTGTAAAAGAAAAGGGAATTTTAATAATTCGTAAACATAAATGTTAGCCCTAAGAATTTTTAGATCTTTAATCAAATCATAATCTAAACTTGGGTTTGGTGAATTATGTTTAGTCTCAATTGATTTAGACTGTTTTGGAGGCAAGGTATTCGCAATTTCAAAAGAAGACTTATTTGATGTCTTGCTCCTGGTATTGTAAGGATGCACTGTTTCAAAATTAGCTTGAAAAATGCTATCCAAGAAATGTCCGAAAATGTTCGGAGAAGGTTCATCTTTTTCCACTATCTCTTGTTCAACTACTTCTTCAAGAATCTCAGGAGGAATCAAGTTATCGTGTGCTTCTAGGATCGTTTGAATAGAAAATTGTAAGCTTTCTAGATTCATGCCTTCAGAGTTTGAGTTAGGTCGGTTTGAAGGAAAAGTATTCCTAAAAGGGGGTTTGTAAGGTCCTTTGCTTGAAGAAGCTTCTTCAGCCGACCTTTTCAAATCTATAACTTGATTGGATAACTTCTGAACAAATTTTTGTAAGTTTTCTAGATCCGAACTTTCTGGTTGAGCTTTGTTTTGGGGAGGTCTAGGAAGGATTTCAATTTTCTTCTTGGAGGATGAACTAGTCTCTATCTCTTTACCAGTATTGTCTTTTAAGCTGAGAATATATTTCTCGATCTGACTCGCCTCTTCGAAGGATTCTAACAATGTGGCTTTCTGGGACCTCTTTACCCAAATGGCTATGTTTTGATGTAAGTCTTTCGTGTAGTATCCGATAATAAGATTCTCGGCAGGCATATAATACATGGGGATTCGATTCTTCAGTGTCAGGAACCTTTGATTAAAATATTTTATCTTTTCTTTGGGGTTCATTTTTAAACTACAAAGCTCCATGACTAGGACTTCAGGAGACTTGTCGTCTCTGAACTTCTCAAGGAAATATGACTCAAATTTATCCCATGACACGATGGTGTGGGGTTGTTGGGAAAAGTACCAAGTAGAGGCATTGCCTTCAAAGGTGTAGGAAAACAATTTGCACACTACATCTTCATGCTCAACACTACGGAGCCTAATGACTAGCATAAAATTTTTGATGTGATCTGTTTGGAGTCTAAGTCAAATTTAGGGAGCCATTTCTCCAGGTGTTTAGGTAAAGGATGTTGGGGCCCAGGTATGGCTATTGTATCTTAGTCGAGCTAGGGTCTGGCAGGATTGTTCTGATTGACCATAGGTGTGGGTGGTGTTGAAGGCTAATATGAGGAATTGCCTTCGTTTGAGGATTCTTCTCCAGAAGAAGAAGGAGAAGAAGGGGGTGGTGATGGTGGAATACCAGATCCTCCTACTGCAGGAGTGAGGATATGATCTGGATCCGTAGAGTTTAAGATAAGATTAGTACCTATGAGTTGTTCCCTGATATCACATAAGTCTAATGGTTGGTTCAAAGTTAGACTTGGTTGTCTGATACAGGATAAGGCACTGTGCGTTCTTATGAGGGATTGACAAACAATCTCTTGTATGTCGCCACCTGGGGGATTTGGAGTTACTGGTTCAACTGTGATCCGTAGATCATCGTTTGATGTGGTTTTTGTTTGAGGGACAATGTTGTCATATGAACGACTTCTAGTTACTATAGGTGAGCGGGTAGGTGGGGGAGGAGTCTTACGACCTCCTCGTACCATTAATAGTTTTCAGACCCTCCTTCTAGCGCCATTTGTTGATGGGAAAAATTGATCGTTTGTCAACTGGAGGACTGAATTCAGTCCGCGGTTGTCTAATTAACCCAATCTATTTGGATTAATTCACTCCGACGGGTTTTGCGGCTCCGTTAGCCAATCTAAGTCCTAAGGAAAGCGAAAAAATAATTGAAGGAAAACAATAACCTAGTAAATAACAATTACTAAAATCTATAAGTGCATTTAAACATATATATGTACAATTTGTTTAACTGAAATTATAATCGATAACTTTATATAAAATCTGTACAAAATATAAGTTTTAATCTAAACTCATAAAAATCAAATGTAGATTGATTACTTTTAGCAATAATAATAAAGCAAGTGTAAACACTATCTAGTTTTTTGGTTTTGTTTTCTTAAATGTACACATTCATGACATCACACATTAAACTTCCTAATTAAACAGAAAATAATAGATAGCAGAAAATGTTTTATATAGAGAAAACTTCTATATTCAGGAAACTAGCAAAATCAAATAACAGGCTAACCTGTTACTGCATCCAATGTCTGTTCATTGTTGAATATCCAACCACCTTTATCTGATGAACTAAACCTGCTACAGATCTTGGGACTACCCCTAATAAATGAGGAATGATAATGTTGGATATGAAATTATAACAACAGAACATTGAATAGATACAGTTGCAGTAATCATATGATTTACAAATTGCTACGACGAGATAAATCTTCCCGTGAGAACTTGCATGCAGACATTCAACATAAATTAGAGATGAATCTACTAATTTAAATTGGATAGATGATCACTGTGTGTTTTGTTCTGAAACACGAAATATGGATAGCATATATAAATCGAATGATATCAACTCGCAATAAACTATGCCGACAAAAGCAATGATAATCTATTATCAAATTGAAATAAACTTAACTTGAATGAAAACATCATACAGAAAAGCTAAATCTCTAACGTGCATCATATTCCATTCAAGTCTATGATAAAAATGCCCATACTCTTGCCCCGGGCCGAGATGATCAAATGTTTACAAAATAATATGTTTATATAGGTTTCAGGAAACATAATTGTTTCCTGTTGATAAGATCAAATTTGTTTCAAAAGTATGGGGGATGCAACCACCCTGATTTCACTGAATACTAAAAAATACCAACAGTCTAATCTGTTTACTCAAAATACAGAATTGATATGGATGGGAGATCTCAAAAAGTGCCTCATCTCATCTTGGAAATCATAGGCTCCTTAATTATCCTAAAAACAAATGAAAATAAGTAGATCTCAAATATGTTTTCAATTATCAAATCAAACAACTCGAATTTTCTTAACTGGCTACAAAATCTTACGATTTTGTAGCTAGTTATAATATCAAATGCAATCATATTTTATTAAATAAACAAAATAGACTAATCTTAATAAGAAAAATAGTTTATTCAATCAAATCGAATATCCTAACTTAAGAGTGACACAATCATGCTAAAAATTAAAAATATCATACCTCAAATCATGGAATCAAAACGTATCAAGAAATTTTGGAATTAATGATAGTTGTTGTTGACTCTACATTTTTGAAAATGACACAACCTGTAGTTTTCAATTGTTTCTCCTTCCCTTGGATAATGGATTCAAGTCTATTGTTTTCATTTGTCAACCTATCAACTTGGTCTCTTAAAGACTTGAGTCATGAATGTAGCAGTGGAACATCAGTATAGTACCTTTCGATCCATGATCGACACTCATCACACTGTGAATGTAAGGAATTTGCATTAGCACTAACAACATTATGGGTCAGAGAAGCCTCCATGTGAATGGTAGACTTATCACAGAGCTGGATGCTGAGAAATTCTGGGTTGTCCTTTATACAAGGAGGCAAATTGTTAACATAGTCATAGGGTCGGTCAGGGTATAGCCCGAATGACATGGGGTCCTCTTCAGCCAGGAATTTTTCAAGTTTTGAGTCTGAATCTTCACTCACTTCAATCATGTTGATTATGACTGCACAGGGTTTCACTTTATTTAGAATACTTTGAGAAATCAAACGACCAAGTCTTTTGTTCTTGAAACTGACATCAACACTACCTTTTTGCTTCTTTCCTGTAGGTTTCTTAACATTTTTGGTGCAATTCTTTGGATGTGTAACCGATCGACTATCCTGTTGAATGACATTAGGGTAGCTTGAGGGTTCGTTATTAGGGGAAAAATCACAGGCCTGGAACGGTGGAGAAGAGGCCGTAGGCTTCACAAGGGTTTCCACAATGACCGGCTTATCTACCTATCCCAACTCATGCTTACCAAAACCATTTCATGAAATGAACGCATCCCAACAATCGTTTTGTGACTGTAACTGGTGCATGAGGATGATTTTAATCAAACCATGATGAAATAAACTCACATCTAACCTCTGTTTCCTAATCCGTTTACCCATTTTATACAGACTTTTGAGCAGGTAGTAAGGCATATTCAACAGAAAACCAATAAAACTCATAAGGAGGCATAGATGATATAGGAAAACAAGTCTAAATCATCCTTCACATGTGATGAATTGCTTCACTATAGCAAGTAAATCATGCCACCTAGGTTTCAAGAACGAAATTGGCATACCTCGATCACAGTTGGTTATTTTTCGTGAGGTAAACAGTAACGTCCAAGGGACCTCCTCCACTTTCTCATTCTTGAACCATTTTTGACCAACTGCTGGCAGTCCCGTGGCTTGGCTTAAGAACTCTTATGTTACTTCTAACTGCACAACATCGATATTTTCCCTACAACCATCAAATTTTAAGGTAAGCTCTTGGGCGACCTAAAGGTTAAAACCCTAAGGTTTTTCGATGAACAAATGCCAACCATTCCTTTCCAAATATTCCCTAGCATTATCATACGAAAGCAGGGTTTGGACACCATTCAGTTCGACCCTTACCACTGGAGCCATGCTGAATGGACGGGTTATTAACACAGCACACACAGGTAGGGTTTGGAAAAACACCACAGAGCCATAGCCCCGAGCCTTATCAATACATTCTATGATGATTCAAACAGTAGGCAAAGTGTTAATCAAAACGTGTGTGAGAAAAATCTTGAAGCTCGAGACCATGCTAGGGAGTAATGGCACTCTGTACAATGTATGCCACCTTAGCATTGGGTACATGTTAGGACCAGAGTACTTGAAAACATAGTGTGTGCATCAAGGATTGATTTCATAGTTGGGTAAGTTTACAAAAATCGAATAGTCAAGAAGTTTCATGAAAGACATATGATCGAAAATCAAACTAAAATCAATGCAAAAAAATCGAAAATCAAATGGTGGGGGGTCTTTCATTCATGCAACCAATTATTTCTCTTAGGCATTCTTAGAATCAAAAGGATCACAAACAATGAGAGAAACATGCTCATAGCAAGAAATCACAATTCTGTAATAAACGATATGCTTTCAATGAAAATTTCAAAACAAAATGATAACGATAATTGCGAGTTTTCATGCTTTCAGTCATGAAAACGAAGCATGAATAGATGATAGGTGAAATGCGATGATTTACAACTTTCGTTTAGAGAAACACTTATGAAGAGTAATAAAATTTCATAGACCCCGTGTAGGCAGCTTATAAAAATGATAATTATATACTCGTTGCCAACACGCCCAAATTTTATGGTCCTTATACCGTTCTCAAGCGTGTGGCACAAGTATCCTATCAGTTAGATTTTCCCTGTCATTCGAAGCTACATCCTATTTTTCATGTTTCATACTTAAAGAAGGTAATTGGAACTAAGTGCAAAATTCAAACCAACCTTCCCATGTTAGTCGAAGAAGGATCCATTTGGCTACAACCACAAACAGTTTTAGACTAGCGTGAGCATCGCCTACGTCAGAGAGGCATCAAGGAAGTGCTAGTCTAGTGGAAAGATACAACTCCAACAGATGCCACTTGGGAACCAGCTACCATTCTGCAACAATTTCCACATCTCAATCCTTGAGGAAAAGGTTGTTTTTAAGGGGGAGGACATGTTAGGGTCCTAACCTGCACATAGGTAGAACAATATATTTGGATGTAATAAAGGTCAATATTAATAAGGCCTTGCAATAAAATAGAATAAGTCGAATGTAATAAGGCCTAATAGAAGCTTCCGATTATAGAAGGATCTTCCTCTAGATGCTTCTTTTGATAGACATATTTAGTATAAATAGGAGTCGAGGGTATGAGAACCCTAGCTTGGATATTATTGTAATAGAGATTTGCTCAACTAGAGGTTTCCCCCTAGAAGAGGCCCGTGAACATTGCTTTTAGAATCAAAGTGTTATTTATGTTTTTATTCTTATATCATTTGAATGCTATTGTGGTGATTGTTATGGTTATATTGTTTTTATTCTACCATTTCTAACATTTTATTTACGTTCTGCATACTTTTTATATCTGGTATATTACATAGAGACAAACAATTTTCAAGTAGCTAAAAACACCTTTAAGGGATTCAAAAACGTGTTGCAAAAAGATGACGTTCAAACAAAATAAAATGTCGCAGAAAATTGTTGGTTTTCTTCTATTGTTCACCATCCAAATGACTTTGCGCGCAAAAATTTCAACTTGTACACCCATATATAGCATGCGCAACAACACCACAAGGTAATTCATTCTCCACGCATTTATAACTATTGTGCATCACTTCTATGTCATGCCAATAACTGGTGCACACTAATAACTAGTGTGCACTACTTTCGTGTCACGCGCCAATATCCACTGCACAATTTTTTTGTTATTTCACTAAAAACTATTGCGCGCAATTGTTTTGTTTCCTGCAATTTTGGTTCTTTCACTAAAAACTATTGCGTGCAAAATTCTGGTTCTTTCACTAAAAACTGTTTTGCATGCACTTCGCTCTATGCGCTACACCATGCCAAAGTTTAGTACTCCCCCATCGCGTACCAGTACTCTGCGCACACCATTAATTAAACTGTCATGTGACAACATAAACCCACATTGCACGCACACCAACAAAATTTCTCTATGCTCTTGCAATACTGCGCACACAACACATGTCATTATTATGCGTGTGAACACCGCGCGCACCTTATTATGCATATTCACACCACACGCCAGTATTACACATGCGTCACTCAATCCGCACGGCATGATGCTAAATTTAGTGTGTGCACCGCATTATTTGATTATGCTCCACCTGTTATCTCATTATATTCTTATTTTCATATATATAACTTTGAAATCCCATTCTCAAACTTCTCATAATTTTCTACCAATTTGGTTGGTTTCACTTTGCTCCTGTGTCCATTAGATTATTCTTGAACATTACCAACAATGATATTTTGGCATTTGGCTTCTCTCTCATAAATGTAGTCCATTTTTTCATCCTCCATGTCTATGATATGCAATCTTGATCTTGAATTTATATTCTTATACCTCTAATTATGAAAAATGTGCAAGCAACCATTTTGTTAGAGTTTTTCATATTATAAGAATTTTTTTATTACTACTACAAGTCCTTTTTCTTCTCAGTTTATGAAGAGTTATATCACACTTCTCCAAATTCTAATCTTTCAATATTATTCTCCTCTAAATCATATTTCCAATGACTATTCCTATGCCTCAATCTGATCTCTGAGATGAAATATATGGCTTCCTAAAAAATCCTTTTCACCCAATTTGTGCATTTTTTCACTGGTGCAATTTCACTAGAAGGCCAACTTCATCAACTCTAAAAGAAAATCCATCAAAAAACAAGATTTTTTTTTTATAGAGAATTGATAATAATAATGATGGTGAACACACACAAACCTTAATATTCTCCATCTATTACTCTAATAATATTCTACAACAATTTGGAATTTTCAACTTTATCCTTTTTGCGATTTTTCTAGACTTGGATGTTTTGGAAAAACTATCTATCTCCCAATCTATGAACTGATGGAAAAAATTCCATAAAAAAACATTGTCTATTTTTATGATTATATAAAATGGCGTGTAAATGAAATTTTCCATTTTTGTAATCAAGGGTCATTTTTATTCCTCTGAAAATCCCAAAAATCCCTAAAAAGTGGCCTGGAATAGTGGATTTTGGCCTATTTCAACATCCCCATTCCAAACCCATAAGATTTTATACAATTCCTTCACTAGGCTTTTTCATTTATTCTTTATAGAATCTTTTCAAAAAAATCAATTTAGTCTGGACTCGAGTCATTAAACTAGACTCAGATCTTTAAAAACCATTATTTTGATATTTCTCAAAAATTCAAGAAGAAATGGCTAGTGGCCCTCATTGGCACTTTTTTAGATCTCCTCACTATGGAAGAAAGAAAGAAATTTTATCGCAATATGGGTTATCCTACTCTAGTTATGGCCAAAATAAGAAAATGGCACCAGACTTAGTTTTTTTTTAAACATGGGAAACGCTTTGCATATGTGGCATCTGCTAACATGGATGTTGATGTGGCACCATGGGTGCACATGGAATCTTGGGTGCACATGGAACCATGGGGGGATTCCATGTCACCCCTCCAACAACCCTATCTTTCCCCATCATCCCCTTCCTCCTTTACCTTTCTTCTTCTTTAACCTTTACGCTTCAATGTATAAATAATAAAAAAATATTACAATCAGACCCCATCGTACTGGTTGCCACATGGAACCACCATAGTGGCCCATGCCATTGGTGGGTCCCATATCCAATTTCATACCTCCACCCAATTCTCCCCCATTGGTTGCAGTTATGTGCATGACCCATCTCATGCGTTTACCTCTAACATGAAACATGCATGCTCTAGATATAATGGTGGAGGATGGTCAGAGGGATCAATGATTGATGGTTTATTTCAAAGTTCAAAGAAATCAAGAGTGAACTGATGCACCAACCTCCAAAACCACCATACCACCCATGGTATATGTGTCACACTCTCATCCATTTCAGAGACTTAAAAAACTTTTGAAAATTTCTCACCCCAAGCTCTGAAACCAGGAATGGTATTGGTCTACCCCTGCATCCCATCGCCCTTCCATGGTGTTCTACCACCCCATCAACATGGCCTTCCACCATGCCACCAGCCTACCACCATGAAAATAAAAATCACCACAACCATGTCACCCTCCATGTGGCCTCCATGTCATGATGATTCCACCATACAAAATAATTCCCAATATTTTCCAATATTCCCAAAAAACATACTTTTAATAAATGATGTTCAAGTTCCCAGGTTCCTTTTGAATCTACCTATACATAAATAATAGTATTAAAAACTATTTTTCATCCCATATCGCCCAAGGGCGACAAATCGATGCTCCGATACCAATCTATGATGCACCCATAGGCCTGGGTTCCTCAAGAATTCACTTTGTTGATGAATTTCCAATTTTTGATACTGTTCTTTAAACCCAGAAGTGTTATCACCATTTATTTGGGCACCTAGCCCAAACGTCTAAGTATTACCGATATACGCTATCATTTCCTATGTATCCCTTGTTATACATACTTTCACACCATTATTCCTTTACATAAATTAGGAAAACCCTTTCTTCCTATGTTATTTCACACTTTCACATCATTATTCCCTTACATAACCTAGTAAAACGTCTTTTTCCTAACATATTTCATTTAATTAAGCCATAATAAACTTCTATGCATTTTCCCCACTTTATTTTATTTAAATTAAAGGAAAAATTCAAATTAGTGGTTAAAATTTATTTGGTTGAATATAATATTTTATTATTTTGACCATATTAAGGATAACCACTATTTTCCTATAAAATAAAGAGAGCCATACCATTTTCCATAGGATTTTCCTTGAGAGTACTAAGATGTTGCCAAAATTTCCAATGATATTTTATCTTCACGTCACCATAGTTACTTTCATCCAATAGGAGAGTCTACCCAATTCTATCATACATCCGAGAAAGAAAGATGAACCCTCCCATGAAGAGGCCACCATGGCACATTTTCTTTCATTGGTTTATTTAGAGGTGTTGTTTATTTTCTACATTGGTTATTTAGGCATTATACATCATATTCATTCTTTCTATATTGTGTTATTCATGTATATTTTCTATTTTTATTACTTTTCTATTTTTGAATAGCATAGATTTGAAGGGATCTAATATTTAGATAACTAGGGTTTCTTGTGTTCTCACCCACTTTTTTTTCTGTAGCTTTGATACAATCAAAAAGTTCATAGATTTTCTAACCCTTACTACAGAACTACACCAAAATAATAAGTAATCCACTGGGGATATAAGTTTTACTAATGATCCTTATTTGTGGGTGTGTGGTACACATCTTTTCCTCTCATTTTTGTAGGAATTAATTACTATTTTTGGGGGTTTTTACATTCTTGTAGGTTTCAGTTTGTGTTTGCAGGTTACAGGTGTCAAAGATCAACTAAGGAAACCCTCAGATATGGAGTCACAACTCTTCCCATAAATTTTTTTCCCAATTCATTTTTTGTCTGTATTTTTACATTGGTCAATGCATTATTTGTCCACATTTCTAGCACTTCTCAATGAAAAAATAGGGCATTTTTATCCACTGCTCAACACATAAAATATGCACTTTTCTTCCACTACTCAAAGTAGATTTTTCCCCTTTTTTCTAGAATTTCCCAATGAAGGAATTGGGAAATTTTATGCCACTTATAAAATCATATTTTAGGGACTTTTTTGTCACTGGTCAATGCAGAAAGTAGGCCTTTTTATTCCACTACTCAATGCATTTTTATTTTTTTTCCCGCACAGACCAATTTTAAATTTCTTGTTATTTTCAGTGTTTAGTTTTATTGTTGTAGATGAGTTTTAGCACCTATAACTACCCTTTATTTGATATTTTTTTACATGGCTTAAAAACCATAATTAAACAGTAAGGATTGAGGACAAATCCCAAGGGGGTTTTGATCTCTTTTCCTCAAAGGTTTTATTAATGGGTTGGCTCCATGTTTGTTTCTAAATAGGTTTTCGCAACTCCATAGATCAAATCCATTAAACCTCTCAAACAATTTGAATCATTCAAACACAGATTTGCTGACGAATTTGGGGATTTCACCCTAATTTTCCCCTCATTTTCCCAGAATTCATACTAATTGAATCTGTAACAATGAATCGACTCGATTCATAACCATTCTAGACCATACAAGTTCATTGTTTCAACCACAAGCTCTGATACCAATCTGTAACATAACCGACCACCCACAGGCTGGGCATGCTACCTCAAAAACGCATTTCTGAACCAATTTCAAACTCTGATAATAATTAATTCAAAAAATAAGCATGAAATATGCACATGCATTAATCAAGATCCATGGTACAACATGAAATAAATAAACAGCATGCCATGTACAACAAATAACCAACATACAAGTACACAAAAATGCATCTCAGAGATAATTAAACACACAGTGGAAAATATATCATACAAAAAACATAGAGATAACTTATCTTTGCAAGTAAACATTAACCAACTGGTTGTAGACCAAGGAGGCTCCTCCCAACCATATACACTTTTGTTCATTTACTCTCAACAACAGGTCACCCCTAAGCTAGGGATATCAATCCACAAGGATGGGTCCTAGGCCAAATCTAAAACACACAATAGTTGGCTCACTAGCTCTCAGGTTTCCCAACTACGCATCAAATTCGAATTTCCATCTCTCTTTCCCCCTCAACTTGCACAACCCAAAGAAACAAACACCTTTTTTTTCCATGCAGTCCCTAAGCTTGTTCCATTTATATCCATGGATCCAATGCTACCAGTAAGGAAATCTCCCTGCTAGAAACTCCAAGGATTCTCAATTGTGGAAAATTATTTCCGAAATTACATCAATCTCATGCACACAGGAATCCATTCCCTCCTAGAATGATCAATAATATATTACATCCATCTAACAATGGCTCTCCTTCTCCATCCATTTTTTCCATGCTCCCCCACCAAGAGCACACAAATTAAAAAAGAGTGAAATGAGGAGAACTATAAAATGAAAATGATTAACCAAGAGAAACCCCAAAATACCCCATGGGAAGGGTTTATATAATTACATGAAAACAAGAACCACATGGCCTTCCTCCCAAGAAGCTCGTGTCACCCCTTTTGTCCATAAAATAAATTATGGGTAAATAAAATATAATAAAAATAATTATCCCCTTAAGCTCCCTCTCTTGTGGAATCATAGCTCCATATCTCTTTTTCCCTTGTTCGTCTTGCATCCAATGATGTATTTTTTTATTAATGTATACAAATGTATTACATTTCCTAGTCACTCTGGCCCCTTTTCAGCTTTACCAACTCACCAACCTAAGTTACAATTACATAATACATTATAGTTCATAAGGGTTAAAACCAGGGTGTTACATGCTCTGTAGATGATAACTTCCTGTTAGAAAATACTATCAGGTGGTCTAACTCTCCTTCACCTGGTTGTGTCAAAATTTTTCCCAATGCTATTGAAAATGCATCAACATGTACATGAAACTCTTTTCTCCAGTTAGGAAAAAATAGAATTGTCTCGGTGACCATATTCTATTTCAATGTATCCACACTCTTCCGACACTCATTATTCCATGGATACTTAGCTTCCTTCTTCAACAACTTCTCCATAGGTGCTATGATATGCACATATCCTTTCATGAAATTTCTATAATATCATGTATGACCTAATGTGGACTTCAAATGTTGCATTGAAGTTGGTGGTGGAAAATCAACAATCATGACTATCTTTGCAAGGTCCATTATCAATCCCTTGACTTCTGTGTCCAATATCTAATTAGTGGATCATTGTTCCATGCAATCATGGTTGAGCTCTGTTGGTGTCAAATGTTCTGTGATCTCTGAGGTGTCCAATAATGGTGGAAAATATGGTCAAACAAAGTCCACATTGAACACTGGGTGAAAGTCAAGGAAGGGTGGAGGTTTGAGATCAAAAGCATTGTTACCCACAACCTTGGTGATAGTGTAAGGCCTATAGAAAAGTGGGCAAAGCTTCCAATGGGGCCCTATAAGGCACTCTTTCTGCAAATGTAACCATAACTTGTCTCCCACCTGAAACTGGTATGGTACCTAGTGTTAATCATGGTGATGTTTGTACTTAGCATTGGCTTTATGAAAAATCTCATGGACCTGTTGTCGGATTTGTTGAATCCACTCAATTTGTCTAGTGCCTTTGTACGCCTCAAACTAAACATGGGAATATTTTACCTATGTGGTTACAAGAGGTAGTGCAACATCAATGGGACCCAAAGGTTGGAATCGCAGCCCCACCTAAAATGGGCCATGGTCGGTGGAGCTATGGAGAGCCATGTTGTAGATGTGATGAACATAGGGAAGACTTTCATCCCATGTATGTGGATTATTAGAGTGTTACATGCATAGTATGTGCACAATCATATGATTGACGACCTTTTTCCGACCATCGGTTTGGGGGTGAAAAGGAGTGGATTTAGTGAACTTGGTGTCCAACAGTGACCAGAGACTCGAACAAAATGTGTTGAGGAACTTGTTGTCCTGATATGAGGTGATGGTCTTTGGTATCCCAAATTGGATCCACACCCATTCAAAGAAGATATTGGCAGTATCTGTCGTTATGATGCTCCTCTTGCAGGCTATGATAAGGGCCATCTTCGAAAACCGATCAACCACCACAAATACACAATTATTGTCATGGTTAGTGGATGGAAGGACAAACATGTAATCCATCAAGATGGATTCCCAAGGCCTCTTGGGAGTAGGAATAAGGGTGTATAAGCCTTGCTTCTTGATGGGTGTCTTGGAAGTGTCGCAAGAAGCGCAAGATCTGATATACTTTCTGACATCTTATCGAAGTTTTGGCCAATAAAAATGCTTTTGTAGAATGACCACAATTTTCTCCATGCAAATATGTCCTTCCATACAATTGTAGTGATCCTCTCAAATTAGCTTGGCATGCTCACTTGTGGGAAGACATAGGTGGCCCATATGGCATAATATTCCATCCTGGATGTGAAAATTGGTGAAATTATCTTCTGATATTTTCCAAGTTGGCTTATAGCTTATGCTATCATAGAGTTCCCAAAACCTACTAAATATGTTGCATGTGCTCCTCCCAAGTTTTGTTGAAGATGAGGATTTAATCCATATATACCACCAAAAAATAGTTTGTGAAGGATATAAATACATCATCCATCAATCTGATGAAAGTTGTTGGTTCATTTGTTAAGCTAAAGGGCATGACCAGCCATTCGAAGAAACCTTATTTAGATTTGAAAGTTATCTTCCATACATCAGTTGGTTCGATGGGAACCTAGTGGTAGCTATACTTTAAGTTAATATTGTTTAAGAATTTTTCCCCCTTGAGTTGGTCAAGAATTGGGTATCGATTTTAGAATGTGGTTTTTCTTAATCCTTTGTAATCAATATAGAGCTTCCATGTCTCGTATTTATTCTACACCAACAAAATCGGGCTTCTACAAGGGGAGGAGCTGGGTCATATGTTCCCCTTTTGAAGAATATCTTGGATCTAGCACTTGATTTCTTCATTTTCCATTAGTAAGTGATGATATATTTGTCCATTAGGTAGAGGTACACTGTGAATTAGATAAATTGGATGCTTGACCTGGAAATGTGTTGGTACCCCAGTGGGTGAGGAGAAGATGTCTTTGTACTCTTCCATGATATTGTCCACTTGTTTCTTCTACAAAAAGAGGCTCCATGTATAGTTCATGGATGTGGTGGAAACCTTATTCTTACTATGAGCATGGATCAAAAAGAAGATGAAATTCTCGATTTGTGAAATGACCTTACTGCATTTCTTCATAGATATTAAATAAATAGCGGTAGGTGGTGCTAGCTATGGTATCCTGTACAATTTTCTATACAAACTAATAATAAAACTGTAGGGTCAAGACTCATATACAACATGTTGCTTCCATAAATATGGTTGGCCTAAAATAACATCACAAACTTCAAGGGGAGAAATATCACACAATACCTTGTCTTTGAAGGGCTTGATGTTGTTGAGAAGATGACATTGTTGGCTGACGTGGAGATATTGTCCTTGGAGAAGCCAATCAATGTTGTAGGGTTGTAGGTGTAGTGTTATTAGCAGGTCCAGACACTTTATGGCCTCTACTGAAATCATATTCTTCTGACTGCCAATATTCACAGTGAAATGCAATGGAGTCCCCTTTAGCCACATATGTGAGTGAAAGAGGCATTCTGCCTTCTCTGGTTCTTCTAGTTTTCTTGGTTGGAATTTGGTGGTAGAGACAGTGGTACTGGGTTCGAAATTGATGATCTTGTTCCCTCTTTTTGGATTTAAGTCAGAGTCAGAATCTGCCTCAGACTCAGAAGCTTTCATCTCGGTCACTGGTGACATTCTTCGGTGTTCTACCAAGGGATTTTATGGTATTCACACCATTTTCCCATGTCCTTCTTCGACTTCTCATTACCCTTCTTGGGTTGTGGCTTGGACTGGTTATATTTAGAGAGACCATACTTTTTCTATCCCTTGTTTGGTGGGTTGGGGATGATTTTTTCCTACTTCGGTTGTAAGGAGTTTGCAGATCCAAACTCTCACCTCTTCTACTTAAATTTATGCTTGATCTTGAAAAGATATCTATCAACAACACCTAATGATGCAATGTCCAGAAAATCCATTTCTTTTTTAATGTATCTATGTAGACAACCACAGTATTTTAGCACTAGATGTCATTCAGAGTCTTTGATACCTAATTTAGTGGGAAGGGTATGGAAAATATTGGTGAAATCTAGTAATGTATGGTCCCTTTCTTGATGCAGTGTGGTCCATCTTGTGTACTGGTCCTCGTAGCTTCCAAAAGGGTAGTTTCGTTATTTAATGGAATCTCTAAAGGAATCCCATGTGGGGGAGACCACAAATATTACATATTCCTCTATGGCCCTTTTCTTAGAGTAAGTATCCCACTAGTTCTTAACATGGGGGACGACCTTGAGGAGTGAAAAAGTAATCTTTTCCCTATCGAAAAAATTGTGGACTGAAAATAACCCTTCGAGTAGATTTTTCCATTTATCTATAGCATCTGCATCTATCAATCTTTCAAATAATGGAATATAAAAATTTACTTTTACCTTGAAGTGGGTTGCATGGACGCTTGACAAAGATGCATCTCCTATGGGAAGACGTTGAAGTATCTGTGCAAAGTTTTCATCATTTAGTTACTTTGTTGCGAAATGGATTCCTCGAGAAACATTTTAAAAAGATCTCCTTATCCATCATATTTCCTCTCGTCCCCCATGTGTTGTTGTTAGGCTCAACGTGGTTAATATTGAAAAGGATCAACTGGTTCGACTCCCAACTTCTTGTACCCAAATCTTGTCAGGGACATGCACAAAGAAAAATAAATGAAGAGCATATCACTCTAATACCACTAATCCAGATTTATGAGAGGAATGAAAGGAATAACAGATTGAATACAATAAAACAAAGATATAGAGAACAAAAAACGATATCCAGTGAACAATAACTTCTATTGAATAAATAAAATAGGTTGAAAGTGTAGAAATTCATAACTCAAAATAACTTGCTTGAATAGTGGTAGTTATCTTTGAGAAGATATGTGGCTAGTAGGTGCATCCGTCTGATGAGAATAATTAAAATGAGGCTCCAGATTCCTTTTTAAAATTACTCATGAATTCCAAAACCCTAGATATTTAAAAACCTAACCCTAGGACATGAAACACCAAAATTTATTTGGGCCATGATGGGTAAGTTGGTATCTCAACTTCCTGGGGTCATAACTTTTGCATACAAACTCCATTTTAGGTGCGTGATAGCCCATTGGAAAGGTATTTTTGAGAACTAGAAATTATGCCATCAAATTTTGACTACGTCTACAATTTGACTATGGGAAGCCAAAAAAACACTATTTAGGGCCCCAAAACAGCCCTGGAAGTACATAAATATGTACTGACATGAAAAATTCCAAAATAATCCAGTTGGATTAGGTGGGCGGCCACCGATATCCACCTAGAAGTTTTGTAGGGCTTCATATAGCCCTAAAAGTGTAGAAACTATAGTTACAAATAATTACTGAAAAATGTGTTGAAGTAACAAGTGTCAAGAGGAGCTAGTTGGAATAGGTGGGTGGCCACCAATATCCACCTGGATCATCAAACAAATTCCCCCCTTCCTCCTAATCAAAATAGGAAGAGTAAAAAGAGGAAAGGGAAGAAAACAAATATAACTAGGGACCCTAGGGATCCTAGAAACCAACCCCCAACACTGGGGGCAAGAAACCTAACCCCAATCAAAGCCAAGGAACCAAATCAATACTAAAACAAGGGAAGAAACAAACCCTCTACACATTTTTTTTTTTTTTTGTTATGGTGTCTATGGAAATTACACTCTTTATTTTCATCTCCTCATTATCATGTGTCAAACCTATGAAGTTGTTCATCGAGCCAATGCCCAACATTCCTCTCCATCCTCATCATAACTAGCTGTGTTGTAGAACCATTTCCCCAACCAAGGGTTGGTGCCCACTTCTGCTCCCCCTCCCTATGTCCTTTCCTCTTCTCCTCACCCATAAGGTAATGGTACTTACCAGATTCCCATGTTGGATTCAGTCAACATGAATCTCACTACTCGATCCTGCCAATACGGTATTCCCCCTGAGACACAATTGACTATTCACTATGATATTCCTTTTTCCACCCCAGGGACTTTATATATCCCTCTAAAATCTATTGATATCCCCATGAAGGTCCCAAAGGTTTTTCTTCAGCATCATGTTTTTCACCTTCATGGGAAAGCATCCCAACATTATAGCATTATTGATGATATGGCCTAATCCCCCATGTCCATGTCAGCCCTCGAGGTCCTACAAATGTGACTTGCACAGAATAATTCTTTGCTTACTACCCTAGGAACTATTTACCTTTTGGAAAATTGTATGATCACCTTTGATAGTAATAAAATTGAGCCTTTATTCTTTCCCTATTCTTTTTCTTTTTAGATCTTAGTTACCATCAACAAGTAAAACATCCATCATTGTAGTGTTGATGAAGGCACATCTAAATGTGTCATGTCTACTTAGGTTTAGAAGAAAATAGGATCCCCTACCCTTGACCCATCTATGATCTCCCTTCAAGAATATGATGGTCAACCTTCCCAACCATAGGGACTTCACCATAATTTTCCTATCAAGCTAGGGGGAAAATAATTCCATGTCAATGTTGAGGTTATAGATTCCCCTCTGGATTACAAGCTCTCATTAGGGCCTAGCTTCATGTATTTCATGAATGTCATGACCTCGTTAGTTTTTCATAAGATGATTTTTTCCCATAATGGAAAGCTCATCATCATCGATCAACTAACTTACCATGACACACATGCCCAACTTCATCTTGACAATGTGGTTTATTCCTTAGGTGGGGACCAAACTACTAAACCCACTGACGAAATTTTCCCTGGAGTCTACAAATAATCTTTATTGTTGGGTGCACACTATGGACTACCTATGGCAGTCACTACACCCATTTCCTCCCATGTTTTCATGGTATCATGTATCCATGGACTAGCATGATCCAACCCACAACCCTTTACTGGACCATCCACACCTACATCATCCATGACTTCATTAGGTATGCAACATCCCCATTCACACTATCCCATTGGTCAGGTACCCTTCTTATTCCCTCCATTTAGGATCATCAATACCCCAATCATGGCTACCCTCACCTTACCTAAGCTTACCCTTGGGATCCTATGTGGTATTTATATCCACCTCCTTCCCCTTTTTGTAGTTCTAAACCCCTACCTTATTTTTCTTTGACCATCAAGTAGCCTGTAACATACCCATCCACCCACATGTTGGGAATGCTACCTCAAAAACTCACTTCTGAACCAATTCCAAACTCTAATAACAATTAATTCAAAAAATAAGCATGAAATACTCACATGCATTAATCAATATCCATGCTACAACATGAAAGAAATAAACAACGTGCCATTCACAACAAATAACCAACAAACAAGCACACAAAAATACATCTCATAGATAATTAAATACACAACAAAAAATACATTGTATAGAAAACACAAAGAGCAATTATCTTTGCAAGTAAAGATTCACCAACTCGCTGCATACCAAGGACGTTCCTCCCAACCATAGAAACTGTTGTTCATTTACTCTCAAAATTAGGTCACCCCCAAGCCAGGGATATGAATCCACAAGGACGGCTCCTAGGACAAATCTAAAACATGCAACAATTGGTTAACTAGCTCTCATGTTTCCCAACCATGCAAAAAATATGAATTTCCATACCTCTTTCCCCCTCACCCTACACAACCCAAATAAATGAACACATTTCTCTACCATGTAGTCCCTCAAGTTGTTCCATTTCTCTCTAGGTCTCTAGTTCTACTCGTCAGGAAATATCCCTACTGGAAAGTCCAAGGATTCTTAGTCGTGGACAGTTCTTTCCAAACTTCTATCAATCTCATGCACGTAGGCATCAATTCCCTCCTAGAATGATCAATAATATATTACAACCATATACTAATGGCTCTCCTCCTCCAATCATTTGTTTCCATGCCCCCCC
>ML794008.1:402117-413227 GCA_009831015.1 Picea engelmannii
TAAGAAGTTTAATATATTAAAACCCTTCCAGAGGAATAAAGGAGTTCTGAAATACAAATATAGTCCTGCTGTAATTACTGGGCTTCCCCAACAGAGGGGAAACCATCCCAGTCAGCAGATTAGTCAGCATAAGTAAAGTGATGAACTGTAAAGAGTAAAGTCCTAGATAGCCTGGACATCAGTAGAGACTAAAAGCAACTGACACGACCTCTAAAAATAGCAAGGGACTAGACGCCTGACATGTAACCTGGCCAGGTGGCATGGAGATCCTCGGTCCATGGTTCCTCCTTGACATATGTCGCCCCGTCCGCCCATTTCACCTCGACTTCCTCTTTGGTCTCAGTTCCAAAGTTATTCTTCATGTTATCCTGTGGCGGTCACTTGAAAAAATTCACCTCCTCAACCATGGTCTCCCACCCATCCCATTTCATTTCAGACTCTACTGCACACTGCATTGTGACATATACACCTTCGATAGCTGCACAGGGTTCCTGCTCCGCAGTTGCATGCAACTTGACCTCTCCATCCTTGGTAGCTGCACCTGGTTCCTTCATAGAATTCGCTCCTGCCGGGTCCGAGTGGAAAGCTTCGTGCATCGAGGAGAGGAGCTGAAGGAAGAGCGCCACCTTTTCATTTGTAGTTTGCAATCGAAATTGAAGATCGTCCACCCAGTGGAGGAGTTCAAAGACTAAGCTGTAAAGGATGGAGAGGTTGTCTTTGATCTACTCAACATTGATGGAATCAGAGGATGGGTGCCCATTGTTCCTAGGATTTCATGAAGAAGGTGGTTGCTCGCCTCCTAAGTTTCTTGGATAAGCCGAGAGTGTTGTAGGGGTCGGTTCAGCCACAGGTGGGGCGAGGAGGAGATGCGAGGATGAACAAAGAGGCCGGGGGATAATTGCTAGGTTGTTGAAGTGTGGAATCAACAGAGTGAGAGGGGTAGTGATGTGAGGCTCATCTTGGAAGTGAAGGGAGGAGCAGGTGGAAAGTGGAGCGGGAGGCGAAATTGAAGGTTGATGAGGTCTCCAGGGAGAACCCTGCCATGGCCTCCCTCTTGGTCGCAGCTTATGGTTAGGCATAAGGTACACGCAGCAAAGGCAGAAGGTTTGGGGGTGAATAGGAGCCACCGGGAACCAGAAAATTCTAGCATGAGTCGGCCATGGCGATGAAGGGGGGAGCCCTTCAGACCACCAACAAAGACAATGGATGGAAACCAGGAGCAAAGCCATATGAAAATGAAAATTAGGGGTGACTGATTGCATTAAATCCCTTTCACGTCGTGATTAGAGCTTATTAATGCCGCAGGAAGGTGGTGGGCGGTGGCATGAGCCCGTCACATGGCTCCATGCCCCGTTGGCAGGAGTTGTCCTCCATCATGTGCCGAGTGTACACCACTAACACCCCATCTGGGGGTTCACAAGTTTTGTTTTTACTGTAAAGTGAAATTCTAAATAAAAAAAATACTTTTGTATGTCGGAAGTTGAATAACTTGTGAAAATGCAGTTTTTTTTCTCATAAAACAAGCAAAAGTGTAACCCATATTCATGATTTCACCCTATAATTACATGAAAACAAGAACCCCATGGAATTCCTCCCAAGAAGCTCATGTAACCCCTTTTCTCCATAAAATCAATTATGGGTAAATAAAATATAATAAAAATTCTTAGCCCCTTAAGCCCCCTCTCTCATGGAATCATACCTCCATATCTCTATTTTCCTCGTTCATCTTGTAGCTAACAATGTATTTTTCTATTAATGTATATAGATGTATTACATTTCCTAGTCACTCTGGCCCCTTTTCAACTTTACTGGCCCACCAACCTGAGTCACAATTACATAATACAATATAGTTCATAAGGGTTAAAACCAGGGTGTTACATGCTTTGTAGATGATAAATTCCTACTTGAAAATACTATTAGGTGGTCTAACTCTCCTTCACCTGGTTGTGTCAAAATTTCTCCCAATGTTATCGAAAATGCATCAACATGTACATGAAATGGTTTGCTCCAGTTAGGAAAAAATAGAATAATCTCGGTGACCATATTCTATTTCAATGTATGCACACTCTTCTGACACTCATTATTTCACATATACTTATCTTCCTTCTTCAACAAATTCTCCATAGGTGCTTTGATATTCACATATCCTTTCATGATCTTTCTATAATATCATGTATGACCTAATGTGGACTTCAACTGTCACATTGAAGTTGGTGGTGGAAAATAAACTATCACGACTATCTTTGCAAGGTCCATTATCAATCCCTGTTTACACACCACATGGCCCAAAAAAATTCTGAAAGGCATAGAGAATATGCATTTCTTTAGATTCAATGAGATATGGTATTGCTTACACTTATCTAACATTAAGCACAAAATTTCAACATGGTATTTCAATAGACTAAATACTATCCAATAATCTAAATATACCTTTAGGAAATTATGAATACACTCTTTGAAGGTTGTGACAAATACTCTAGAAAATGTCATTGGTGCATTCGTCAACCCAAATGACATAATTGTGCATTGGTAACAACCCCATTCTATCACAAAGGTCGTATTATACTGGTATTCTTGCACAATCCTAATCTGGTTGTATCTTGAGAATCCATTCGTAAAAGAGTAAGCCTCTTGACCTCCTACATTCTCTAATTCTTCATCTGTAAAAGGCGTAGGAAAAGTGTTGTGTAAACATGCATCATTCAACTTTCACAAATCTATACATATCTCAATTCCTCCTATATTCTTGTCTTGGACTAACAAAGGGATAATCCATTATGATTCTTCAACACCTTCTTTAATTATAGCCTCTAGAATTCTATCAATATTTTCTTTTACCTTATGATTGTACTTTGGATTCATTCTATAGGGTCTATGTTGCACAGGTTTTGCATTTTATTTCAACAGAATATTCATTTCTCCTAATTATCCAGTGATTCCTTTCATCTTTGAGAATGTCATTGGAAATAGTTGGTATACCTGCAGCAGGCCGGTAATATTCTCAATAGTTTCATCATTCCATTAGTCTCCTATGTGTGAAAACTTAGGATTTTATTATGTATCAATGTTCACTTTACACATTCTTAAAGGATTTGCATATATAGCGGTCTTGAGCTCTGATCCTTCTACTACATGTTCCCCTTCTGTCTCCGATATTTTCAAATTCATTGGATATTACTCATATTGGGATTCCTATACAACATTATAGCAGTGAAATACCTCTTCAATTCTCACAGTGACTCTAGGCACACTATACAAAGGTTGAGTCAATCAAAGGATTATTATTCTCAAAACTGAATGTTACCTTGAAGTTCCTAGTCAATTCTTCCCAATCACCTGTCCCTCTGTGCACTTCAATTTATATGTACCAATCCTTGAGAATAATGTATAGAGTATGAAAAAATAAGTGAGTCCATTCTTGTTAAGGTACCTATCTCCACCAGGCAGTACACTTCATAACATGATCTATTGGAAAAATTAATCCACTATACTTCGGCATGATACTTTCCCTCTTTGTCCTAAATCTGATTTGCAATAACCTCTTGAGTTGTGGCCAATCTCTTATTCCATCTTTGTATATATACCACAATATCGCTAAAGTCACTTTAAGTGCGATATCTAAGGCCAATAGTATTTGTTGATCTCAGTTCTAAATCATTAATAACAGATTATGTATTTTTTAGTCCAATATACCTTGGAGTTTCAACTATTTCGGTTCCAATACATCTTAATGTGTGGGTAATTTGAGAACATTTTTTTGTTGACACTTCATGAAATCTTTATTTCCAATTCTCCAGAGAATGTTTTGAGTCTTATGCACATGAGCGGATACTCCTTCAACTATGTATGCCTTTAGTTGCAGGATTGACATAGTCTCCCATTCACGCAGTCATATTATATAAATTATCGAGTTATTTTCTCTTGGTTGGTTCTACATACCTTCTTCCTTTAGTGGGTTCTAATGACGTGGTAACCATTAGGTATTCTACTTCGAATACCATCTATATTTTCTTTATGTCTTGATGATTGTCTAATTATAAAATTCCCAATCAAGTCCTAACAGTGTTGGATACAGTGTACTTCCATATACTATGTTGATCACTTCGATGTATACTATACTACCCACTCCATTAGTATTGACATTAACTCCTATTAACCTTCTGATTGGAACGATATTATGTTGGTTTTCTAATATCAACTGAATAGGAGACCAAATCATCTTTGGTTGGCCCATCATCTCCCAAGTCTATCTTGGTATAACATTTACATTTGAAACTAAATCTAGAATTATATTTTCCATTTTTTAAGGTTCTATATGCATACCGATCTTGAACTCCCTATTTTTTCTCTTCTTAATGTGCACCTAGTTAAATACTCTGTGTGTGACAGGTTTCTCTCTTTCTTGGGAAAAATGGTCAATCATTCTACATAGACTACTCAATGCAGATTCATCCTTCATTAAATCTAAGAAACTTCTTAAAAATATCTTCAAAGTAGTTACCTCATTAGTTCATTTCTCAGAATGATCATAGACTAAAGGAATATCGTATACCAATGGTTTATCATACAACAATGGCACAATTGAAGTTGAAGCTATCCAATCTACTCCCATCAATTCTTTTCTTTCTTGTTGGTAAATCCCTTTCTATTTCCTTAGATCAAATAATGGTAATGGATCTGTTTACTTTCTTACCCATGGGTTAATACTATTCCCTTGATCTATCATGTCTTCTATGGTTCTCATTCCTTCGCATGTAACACATGCTATATTACATTTCTCATCATGTGCCTCCATTGTTATCATTTGTATGTGCTAGTTATGGTTATAATTTTGGTTCTAGTTCCCTCTTTCCTGGCATTTCATTATCAATCGAGGACAATCCTTGATTGCATGGTCCAATTATTTGTAGTATGTGCATGTCATGCAAGGATTTAGGAATTCCCTCACCAAATGTCTCAGTCAATTGCAATTATAACAAATGATAGGTCCTCTTTTTCCTCTACAAAATCTTCCTCATCCTCTACCTATGTCAAATCCTCCTTGTCCACCCTAATTAAATCCTCTCATATTATTATACTATGGAAATCCTCCTTCTACTACAATATTTTCTTCTTGGATCTTGTAAGCATCTATAATGTGCTCTCTCATTAAGTCAAATGTGTGACAATCCTTCTCATAATTTCCTACAGACTTGCAAAAGTTACGTAAAAATTATCGGGTGTCCCATGTCTTGTATATTTCAAAATAACTCACTCCTCCTTCTAATGGGTTTGTTTCCCCTATAGCCATATACTGCAAAAATGGTGTGCATTCCTCTTTACGATGGTCTTCTATCTAACAGGTAATACACCAAACTTGTTCACTCTTATCCTTTCCTTTTGTTAGTTATGACAACTGAATCGTTAGCACAACTAATTGTGAATGAACCTATTTCATCCCCGTGCCATATCATATAGGATATGATTATAACTTCATCACAATTTCTAATGCTTATGGATGTGAAGTGACCTTCTGTTGTGTCAAAGGATAGAAAATGTGCGACAACAAACCTGAAATAAACCATTATCTATGTTTTTGATGAGGAATATGGAATGTTAATCTACCCATCACATATTTAAACCTTCGATCATAATCCCAAACTATCTCAGTCTGTATTTTTGTAACATCCCACTCTGGCGCACTGAGAAACTTATTATTTGAGGACACTTGCTCGCAAGTGATTTGAACTTTTCTGATGATAAAACATTTATACTTGATTATGATGTGTTATGATAGATGACATGATGTTTTACTAATTGATGCAGATAGGTGCTATTGACTCAGTTTTATTGAGTGTGCAGGGTTTTGGACCATGAGGATGAAGAGGCATCGACAGAACCCCTTGGACTCCGGATTGAGTCAGGGAGTGTGCTATTTGAGTTGATTTATTTACCATGATGTTTTGTTGATTTGATGATCTGTTGTTGACATGTTCTGACATGATGGTTGATGATGCAGGCTGACGATAGCTTGCCGACCAGACTCACATATGGAGTAAAGGGGCCACACACGATTTCCAGAGAGGTTGAGGGAGAGGTGTGGACAGCAGCCTTGCCACAGCCTACTAGCACTCCCGTCGTGGCTTGAACTGTAGGTTAACGATTACCTAGTTCAAGAGGATCCATGATGTCGTGAGGGAAGACTGCGACTGTCGCTCACGATGATTCTAAGGGGCGCGAAATAAGGCGGGGGACTTATTACTTAGAGCCCTTAGTCTCTCACAAGTTCACCTGGCGGAGTGTTGACTCCAGGGGTTATAGATGTCTACCAATCAGTCAATTCGGCGAGTGGCACCCTTGGAGCACGTGGTGCATCCTGAAGGGAACGTCGCGCAAAAGAAACACAAGTTGGCGAGTGGCACCCTTGGAGCACGTGGTGCATCCTGAAGGGCACGTCGCGCAACTGAAGCAAACGAGGCGAGTGGCACCCTTGGAGCACATAGTGCATCCTGAAGGGCACATCGCATTGATGATGATGAGATAAACCTAGATGACCCTAAGACCTTAACGCCTTAAGCAATTCTCAAAATGACTCCCCTAATTAATTGTCACCCAGTTCAAATCTAAACCTAAATTTAAAACATCTCTAAGATAAAATTGTGAGAAGCCCTAAGAAAAGATCCTACAAAAATAAATATAAGGGCATAAACTAAAACCCTCCTAACTGTTAGTTAGAGTCTTCTTAAAAATTAAAGGGGGTAAAGTGAAGAGAGGGATAAATTAATTAAAATACGTAGTTTTAATTGTAAAAAGGAATAAAAATTATAAAAGAACGTGTGAGAGTATAAAAGTAATGAATTTAAAAATATAAGGAAAGGATTAATTAGCGCATCTATCTTTTTGTTTTAAAAAAAAAAAAAGGGAAAGGAATAAATAATAGAAATAGGGAAACTTGTAATAAAGGAAACATAATAAAGGAAAGTAGGGGACATAGGGTAAAAAGAAAAAAAGAATCAACAATTAAGAAATTTCTATAATGAACTAAAATAGAAACTTCTTTTAGGGAAAGTTATTAAAAGCATGTAAGGGGATCTAGGAACACCTAGGAGTAATTTTAGGAGCAACTCTAGGTGGGTGAGGGAAATGAGTATTTTAATTTTTTTAAAGAAAATAATTTTTGGAGAAACGTGGGGGATGAGTGACACTTGGACGACAAAGAATTTTTAGAGTATTGTCATTAAAATTTAAATTAATAATGATTTAGGGAAAGTAGGTGGGTCTCAAATTTCTATAAAAGAAGGGGAAAAGGAGGAAGGAGGGGAAAAACGGTTAGCGTAACGTTACGCTGCCGGATTGAGATTTGACTGATTGCTTGTGAGGAGTTGGGATTTTCTCATCTCGGAGTGGAGGGGTAGCTCCGCCTTGTGAGGCGAGTTGAGAAGCTAGACTTATCTTCTAGATCTTGTGTGGCCCCTTTGCGGCTCGGGGGGCTAAGGGGGAAGCAGAGTACCCCTAGCGATTGGCTGGGAGGTACCGGTGAGGTCTCTACGGTCGGTGAGTGGGAGAGGCATGGAGGGCGGGAAGCGGCATGAAGTGCGGGACGTCATCCAAAGCGGGCGAGAGACAATGGTATGATTTTATTTCTGGTAGAGTAGACTGCCTAGTTATTCTCTTAGGCGATTATGATGTATTATTGTAAGATGTTGCTTCAGTTGTTGTGGTTCGTTTTTGTATGCTACAACGATATTGTTCTGGAAACCTTTTGTTGGGGTAGATGTTTTGAATTTGCTGTCATTTGTGTGCCGAAAATTGTCTGTATTAGTTACGATTGTATTCTGGAAATTATCTGAATCGGCCATCATTTGTATTCGGGAAATGGTATGAAATTGTTGTCATTTATATGCCAAAATTTATCTGTATTAGTTACCATTGTATTTTGGAAATTATTTGAATCTGCCATCATTTTGTATTATGGAAATGGTCTGAATTTGCTATCATTTGTATTCCGAAAATTTGTCTTTATTAGTTATCATTACATTCTGGAAATTATCTGAGATGGATATTGTCTGCATTCTGGAAATGGATTGAAATTGTCATCATTATAATCGACAAATCGTCTGAAATTGTTACCATTGGTATTCTGGCATTTGTCTGAGATTGTTATCGCTGCATTTTGGCAATGAGAAGAATGGATTACAGGCCTACTATGCAAGGACTTTCTGATATAAAAAGGGGAGGGGGTTTATTGAATTCATGTCTGCGCTGATAGAGCGAACTACTCAGTTGGTAGAGCGCATTTCTCTTAACCTTGTGGTCATGGTGTCGAGCTCCACGGTGGGCGCAAGCATTTTGTCATGCTGTTCTAGCATGTTTTTACTGAGCGTCTTACCCCAAGCATCTCCTTGTCCTCCAATTTCGTGACTGTTGGGCCATAGTATACCCATGTCTCTTACCCAACGTTTTTATTAAACCCTCTGCGTTTTACTGGTATACATTGGGCGTTTTAAATGGCATTCATTGTATATCTTGGGCATTTAAATGATCTGCGTTTTACTGGTATATATTGGGCATTTTAATGGCATTTACCTCTGTACGCGTGGTCTACATTTTATGGGTCTGATTAGATACCATCTCTGTGTTTCTCATTCAGACTAGGCATTGATGTGTACAATTGCGTTTTTATTTTTGGGGTCTGCATTTTTATTTTTGGGTCTGCGTTTTTGACCGATTTAACCTCTGTCTGCTAACCCTCAATAGTTTCCTGGTTATGATACACGCGGCCATATCTTACTTTGGGACTGGCGTATCCTTGAAATTCTGAAAATAATATGTTAAATGCTAGTATAAAGTGCAATTTAAAATGCAGCATAGATACTGTTTATGGAAAGTTTGGCGGTCCTGGCTTGCTGTTTTTGATGGAAAATATAAATTGATATATATTAAAACGACAGGTCGATTGGTGTTATGAAGATCAAAATGTTTTGCATTAAATTTTTTTGTCATAATGGAAAGTAATGATTGCATTAAAGGAATGATTTTTATGGTATAAAGGAAAGTAATCACCGTATGGAATGTAAATGATTTGCAGTAAATGAATCTTTATGATTTTCTTTCATATTAGAATGGGAAGTAAGCATTGGTTATGTTAATGTTATTCTAACATAAAGGCAATTCCATGGGATTGATTCTTTATATCCCTACTTGTTCCCTATATTGTTCTATGAGATTGATTATTATTATTATATCCTTATATCTTTATATCTTTATATATGGTTCTTGGGGATTGATTATTATTATTGTATATTGTTCCATGGGATTGCTTCTTCATCTTTATATATTTTAAATGTTGAATGGGATTGATTCTTTATATCCCTTCTTCTCCATTATTTTTAGATGTATGCAAGAGATGATATAATTTTTAGGTTAAGAACATATTGATTGTATAAATTGCTTAGATTACTCGTGCACATACATATTTATCGTTGAATGATTGTTGATGGACCTTAGTCATCTTCCATTTGGAATGTAATGTAAGAAATGTTGTACTAGATGATAGCCCTCTTGCGTGCTTTAAATCATGACGTAATGAGAGTGCTTGAGGTAGACCTTAGACATCTTGCACGAAATAAATTATATTTGCAATGTACGTTGATCTAACACTTCTTATTTGTGCCACTAAAATTGCTAATGAATGATGGATTAATGAATAGAATGCGCGCACACCTTTCTATAATGTGATATATGACTGATTTAGAGACTAGTTCCTCTTACGCCTTTACTTAAGTTGACATGTGATTGTTCTAGAATTGTTACTTACATGCCCGACGAATATTTAAACATGAACGTCAATTGATAAAAATGTTGATTATTGTTGCGCTATGATTATAGATGTATGGGATTGATGGATTCCAAGGTTTACTAGCATTATAGATTTATCAATAATTATTGGAATAACGACCCTTGCACCATGTATAGACAGTTAATGCTTTATTGCACCATTAATGATCTAGGTGGATATCAGGGGCCACCCACCTTTTCCAAATGGCTCAAAACAGTTTTCTGGTCATTTTGGCAATTTACTATTTTTAGCAGGTTTTCACCTCTGGGGCCATTTTGAGGGCCTAAATGAAGTTTTTTTGAGATAGAGGTTCTCAACTATAGATGAAGAATGATTGAGCCCCCAAAATGAATCTCCTCAATGATACCTTTCCAATGAGCTATCACACGCCTAAAACGGAGATCGTATGCAAATGTTACGACCCCGGGAAGTTGATGCACCAACTTACCCAAACGGGGCCCACATGATTTTTGGCGCTTCATCTCCTAGGATTAGGTTTTTGGATGTCTAGGAATTTTGGAATTACCGATTATTGTAAAAAGGCCTCCAGAGCCTCATTGTAACCATCTTCTTGCGAATGCGAGTAGCCGTCACATCTCTTCTCAGAGATAAGCTGCCACCATTCTAGTGAGTCTTTCACTCTGTATTTTTACAGTCTCTGTACATTTCTTTCATTAATAGAAATCGTGTATTACTGTATCTCTGTGTTTATGGTTGCATATTTGATATATTTTTGTTCTATTACTAGATATATGTGATATCTCTGTGCATTTATTTATTATATCTCCGCTCTCATTTCGTGCCGAAACTAATCTGGATCAGTGGTATCAGAGCAAGCTGCTCTTGTTCGTTTTTTTCAGTGCATGTCTCCGACGAGGTCCAAGTAAAGAAAGTTGGGTCTCGAGCTTGTCTCTCTCGAGTAAAATTGCTCTCGCACACCCAAGAAACACTCAATGGCGGATGAAAAGAAAAACGATGGAGCAGACGATCCTATCAGTCTGTTGCTTGAGCAAGCTCTCACGTGACAGAGGGACGAAATGATGGAGAATTTTTCCCACATCCGTCAACGCCTGTCGATAGCATCAGGTGCATATTCATCAAGAAACCACTTTAGAGGCACCTCGCCTTTCAAGGTACAGGTTAATT
Source organism: Picea engelmannii (assembly GCA_009831015.1). Lineage (NCBI taxonomy): Eukaryota > Viridiplantae > Streptophyta > Pinopsida > Pinales > Pinaceae > Picea > Picea engelmannii. Next base: position 413,081 of record ML794008.1, read on the forward strand.
TTGAAATTCCCGTATTTGAAGGTCAAATAGATGCAGATGCCCTGGATAAATGGTTAAATTTGCTAGAAGGTTATTTCTCTGTTCATAATTTTTCAGACAAGGAAAAGATCACCTTCGCACTCCTTAAGGCTCTCCCCCATGTCAAAC
>ML794008.1:441475-462362 GCA_009831015.1 Picea engelmannii
GGCTAGTCAAAATTTATCTTAGAGATGTTTTAGTTTAGGTTTTGATTTGAACAGGGTGACAATTTAATTAGGGGAGGCGTTGTAAGAATTTATCAGGCGTTTAAGGTCTTAGGGTCATCTAGGTTGTCTCATCATCATCATCCGTGCGACGTGTCCTTCAGGATGCACTACGTGCTCCAAGGGTGCCACTCGCCTCGTTTGCCTCTTTTGCGCGATGTGCTCTTTAGGATGCACCACATGCTCCAAGGGTGCCACTCGCTGATTTGCAATTCTTCGCGCGATGTGCCCTTCAGGATGCACCACATGCTCCAAGGGTACCACTCGCTGACTTGACGGATTGGTAGACTCTATAACCCCTGGAGTCAACACTCCGCTAGGTGAACTTGTGGGAGACTAAGGGCTCTAAGGAATAAGGCCCCCGCCTTATTGCGCGCCCCTTAGAATCATCGTGAGCGACTGTCGTAGTCTTCCCTCACGGCATCGTGGATCCTCTCGAACTAGGTAATCGTTAACCTACATTTCGAGCCATGGCGGGAATGCTAGTAGGCTGTGGCAGGGCTGTTGTCCACACCTCTCCCTCAATCTCTCTGGAACTCGTGTGTGGACCCTTTACTCCATATGTGAGTCCGGTCGGCAAGCTATCGTCAGCCTGCATCATCAACCATCATGTCATATCATGTCCACAACATATCATAAAATAAATATATATCATCAAAATGAAACAATATCATCGTAAATGAAACAACTCAAATAGCCCACTCCCTGACTCAATCCAGAGTCCAAGGGAGTTCCACCGATGCCTCTGCATCCTCAAGGTCCGAAACCCTGCACACTCAAAGAAACTTAGTCAGCAGCACCTGTCTACATCAACGTAGTAAAAACATTCTGTCATATAACTTAACACATCATTATGAAGGAAAAAGTTTTATCATCATAAAATCCCAGATCACTTGCGAGCAGGTGTCCTCAAAGAATAAGTTTGATAAGTGCGCCAGAGCGGGATGTTACATATTCTTTGAAAAATTCTAGTTCCGTCCTTCGTAACTGTTACGAGGAAAATCACTCTATGGAATGGGGTAAACCACAACAGAAATAATGACTACAAAAATCAACTCTAATCTCAAGTATTCTATATAAATGTAAATGTTAATAAGACAAGATAATATCCTACGTCATTTGGACAATCGATGAAGATCATCATTGACCACTCAACTCAAAGATTTATACCTTGAACTAGTCCTCAACAACTAAGATGCGGAAGCATATGGTAAGAATATATAAATTTAGCACATACAAGAGCATAATCCATTAAAATTCATAACACATAATCCCATGGAATAATAATTCAACTATTTTCAATACATCAATTGGACAAGAAAAGAGTATTTCTATTAAAATATGATCAACAAAAGTGTATGAGTGAAAAAATTCTGTGTCGGCACGTCTCGGAGCCAAGAAACAAATTCCCTTCCATCTAGGCCTCCACCACTTCAATCCTCCACCAAAGGAAATCTCATATAAGAGAGACAATAAGGTTTTACATCAAAGAGGGAAGAGCTTGGAGGCTGAACAATGTGTTCAAACTTTAAAGGACAAAGGGTTGTAGACTCAATGTGAAGTGAAAATTTCTCTATAGTATTTTTTCTCTCCAAATTTGAATTATCTCCTCCTCCATGGTTTGGATATGGCCCATTTTATATCCTTCAAATGGAACTGAAGGGTCGAGTCGTAATGTTTCCAGTATATGGAAGGTTAAAGATCATGCATCTCGTGACGTGGCATGGAAACCCTACACAATTTTTATCCTGAGCACCAAAAGTGATGTACGTGGGATGTAGTGGTGAAACCTGTATATACGCATGTTGTATAACTGATAGGGCATGTATATGTGGAAAAATATGATTTTTTGGCTCTCGGAAGTGAAAAAGGGGACTTCAAGTCTGCATAGGGAAAAATGGAAAAGTCCTTTTGAACAAGTTTCATGGGGTGAGGAAAATCTTGCTATAACAGTAACCATTCTATGATCTCTTCCTTATTCGACCTCCAAAAAATTTCCTTCAGTTATAGATATTTGTCTCGAAAACAAAACCATTTGTTGGTGCACAATGAGAGGAATTGAGGTTAATCATTAAGAAACCAACAAAACCCTTAGACATTGGCCCTTTCAGCATCACTGGAAAAAACATTAAGTCTCACCCAAGGCATATATATGGGACGCAAGAACCAATGTTCTGTAGTGATGAGGGGAATTGAGGCATTCATCATAACCATACTATTACTTCTCAATTAATCTACTATGTGCACATTTTCTATCACTTAACCTTTAATTATCATTCAATATACCATGTATGTGACTTAACATTCATTAAATCATCATCAACTTTAGTGTGCATGACCATAACAACATATAACAATGACATCTTAACATTAATCATGATTTCAAAATACTAGTAAACATCATATGCATCAGAGTCATAAAACACAAAATTAACACATCAAGACACAAGGTTTTAACATGGTTCACCCAAAATCTATGATATGTTCACAATAGATCGCTTCTTATTTCATTCATTACCAATCTCCTTACAGTTTCATATTGTGTTTACAATAATATGTATCAATTAAAATTACCCAAACTTACCTCATCCATTATGTTGCAGTGCGATCCTAACTCTTGAAAACCTCAGTCATCACTCAAAAAAACCAAAACACTTATCCAATTCCTCGACTCAAGCTCTCTACTAGCTCCAAAACTCATTTCTATAAATAACTCACAATAAATCACCATCCTTACATCTACCCAAAACCCATTACAATTTATATCTTTACAATAGAGCTAAGATTGTTACAATGTGGACAAAATTTCCCAAAATCCCAACTGCTTTCCACCTTTTGCGCATTGACTCCTGAACATGCTCTAGCCTCTTTACATGTGTGTTTCTCATTAGATAAATTGTCACGTTCTATATTCCTATGCGATTCCCAAGACTTATCCAAAATAACCAGCTCCAACAACTCTCATTCCCAACCTCATCCTGACCATGTGGTTTCTTCTACCATTACTTCCCTTGTCGACATTAGCCCAAGAGTCTATAAATACTCCACTTTATTGGGTGCATACTATGGACCTCGTCCTACAATTAACCAACTTGGTACATCCAATGTCTACATAATCTCCTTTGGCTATGGACTTCAAGGTCCTCACCCAAAACCCTCTTTTGAACCTTTCATTCATGCACCATTGATGCCCTCATCGAGTATGTAGAAACTACATCCACACTATCCCTTTGTCTAGGTTTCTTTCCTATTCCCACCACTTGGGATTGTCAATACCCTAGTTATGGCTACCCTAAACTTTCCTAATCTTGCAATTGGTATTCTATTATGGTACCTTGACCCTCCTCCACCTTCTTCCCCAAAACCACATTTGAATTTTACCCCCATGAATCCTATACCTATTCACACGGGTGTTCCTAGGACACCTTCACAATCTTCGACACAACCTACCCAGGTCCCCTATTTTCCTATGTAGGCCCCACCTCTACCAATGCCAAAAGTAAAAGGAGTTTTCAAAAGGGAAATGATAAATTCAAAGGGAGCATAAACTTATCCACACAATCTATACCACTACATCTAGGTGCATACTACCATGCACCATATCCAATATCATTGGCCATTCTACCTTCAATTTTCCAAGGCTCCCCAAATTGAAGGAGATTTATAATGTCAATGAATTATAAATTGACCCTTCCATACCCACTATCAAAGTATATATTCATGATTCCTCAATCACCTATATTAAGTAATTGCACACCAATTACCCTTTTTCTTTGTGCGACACCTATGGCCATTATTTTCATCACTCCCCGTATAACAAAATATCAGGATGCTAGAAAGGAAAAATGGGTAGGGGGAATTATTACTACATATACACATAGCAGGGGTCATCATGATCAACTACCCACACCTAATCATTTCCCCTCATCATCATCCAATATGGGGAGGATCTCATGCTTGGGGCATGATGTCCCCTCTAGACAATTATAGCTTTGATTACTATCCACTCTATGCCCAAGCCATTCTTAGAATTTCTTTCTTTGATACTTTACCAGGAAACCTTTTTTCCAAGAAGGGTAAAAGTTATATTTCTTTTTTCATTTAATTCTCCTTCAATTTGTCCCATTACTTCATCACAATTGTGTTTTTTCTATTATTGACCACTGAGCCAAATTCCCCACAAATTATCATTATCATATGTGGCTTACCATTGTTTGTCCCTAGTTGGGGACATGTTGCTAGCATACCAGCTATACCCTTAGTTGGGGGAATTATGCATTCCTCTCTTGATCACCCCCCTTCTCACTATTAGGAGGATTCCATCCTTTAGGTCATTTCCTAACTATCATCATGGAAATTCTCAAGAGGGATCCTTCTTTTGGTATCCCTCATGACCAACCTCATGGGATTTCTTAAGAGGGATCTCTCTTTCTGTATCCCTCCCAACCAATATCATGGGAATTATTGGGAGGGATATTTGTTTTTTCTCCCTCCTAACAAACCTCATATGCATTATTAAGAGGGATATTTCCTTTTGTCTCCATATTGACCAACCTCATTGGAATTATCAAGAGGGATCCTTAATTTTTTCTCTCTCCTAAACAACCTCATGGAAATTCTTGGGAGGGATATTTATTTTTTTCACCCTCATGACGAATCTCATTGACATTTTGAAGAAGGATCCTTTGTTTCTTCTCCAGCATTACCATCCTCATGGGAATTTGTAGGAGGGATATTTATTTATGTCTCCCTTGTTAGGAACCTCATGTGAATTCTTAGGAAGGTGTTGATAGTCAAATATGACCATGTTCAACATTTAGGAATTCTCCCGGTCAGGATCCCAATTAGATCCTTGCCCATTGTAAATGGAGATTCCATATGGTTTAGGTCCAATTACCTATAACTATCCTAATCTACAAAATATAAATAAATCTAAAATATATACACCTTCTAATTGATTGTAGAGATTTTATCTTTTATTGAATAACAAACTAAAATATAAATATATACAGATTTAAAACTATCTACCAGAAAGAGACTAATTCTAATTATCATAAAAGTTACCCCTATGAAATACGATTTTGTTTTCTCTTTAAGAATAAGAAGTATTTTTAATGAAAGTAAAAAAATGAACTAAAGTAAATCAAACTAAAAATAAAATCTAATGCTCGGGCCCAAATTCCAAATTTAGATACTATATGAATTTAAGTAAGGTAAACAATTTTCTAAAGATATAGATATTCAAAACAAATTTATGAATATATCCATTGAAAACGGATTAATAAACATGTTTAAATAATTAGCACAGACTCATAATCCCAATAATAATTCATATACACAATAACCATTGATGTGTCAAATAAAAAAACCGAAATTGATCTAATTTACTAGCAGTAATATACTAAATCAATTTGTAATTCCATCAATACATACTCCAGACATTTCAAAAATTAACATTTGGATACCAATAATAGTACCAAAATACTGATTTCTTGTATTAATATTCAAAGTCACAAAATTATTCAGTATAATGTATCAAAACAAAGACTTGTATAGTAGTGCATAAGTTTTTGTTTTTATTTCAAAAAACTGAACCCTCTTAATTGTCTTTCCTTTACTATTTTATATTGAAGGAATTCAAAAATGGAAATTAACTTCCATAACCATAAACGAATCCATTTAGAAGGGGCAAATAACAAAATTGTTTAATTCCCCAAACTAACTTAACTAAGTACATGAAATAAAAAACTACTAACTGTTCAATTTTAGAATTATGTCTGGAAACTAGTTTTCTCATTTCCCATATTTTCTAAGTCACTCCTTTTACACATGTAAAACAAAAATGAAAAAGACAAGAATTAATAAAACATAAAAACAAAAATTAGAGTTGCTGCAGAATTTGAAATTTTGTAGCTACTCTTTTATTAACTAAAATTTACAAAAATAAAAACTAAACTAAAAAAATGTTAAACCCATCCCAATAACTAAATCATTTCTATCACTGAGTGTTACTGGGAACAGTCTTAAATTCCGAATTAATGAAAATATTAACTACTAGTGAGTTATTGTTAACTGCTTCTTTATTTTTATCTTGTTTATAACCTGGAACTTGTCTCCTCTGGCTATCGATCAAAGATTTATTTTTAGACCTAAGAAGTTGATTTTCTAATTCCAAATCAATTATATTTTCCTATAACATTGGAACCACTGAATAGTATTTGTCCTTCCAGAAGGAAATTTCCCCTTGTCCATAAAATTGAATAAACTAATGGAATCATCATTCTTTTTGGTAATACGTGGCTCACACTCATATTCAAGATAAGAAACTATGTTTTTCTTGGAAGCTTTAGAAGAAACCCGAGGAGCTTAACTAAAAACACATGACTCTGGACTAAGGATATTAAATATTGATTGCAAGTAACCCTCGCGATGTTTTGCTGAGTAGAAACTTGAGGGTAAGCCAAAAAGGTATCTTCTACAAGATTTGGGATTTCAATTTAAAAAAACTGAGACTGCAAACCTGCCTCATAGTTCTCCTAAAAATGATTTCTTTTCGCAAACGTTTCCCAAGAATCACCATTTTTTTCTAACTAAAATTCAATCAAAATTTTCACTAAACCATGATGAAATACGTTTCTTTTTTAACAAAGATTCCTTCTCTGATAAAAATGTGCCATCTTAGACATGATTTTAAGCAATACAACCAACATGTTCAATTCATAATCCATGAAGACCATTAAAATACGAAAGTGATAAATAAATAAAAGACTATATCTTCCCTCACAAGTGATAAAACCCCTAATAACTCCTAATAGAAAGTGTCATTTTTCTTTAATTGAAGATATGGGTATACCTTTGTAATCGTACTTGCATTTGGAAGAAACCAAGATTCCAGACCAAGGAATATCCTTTACCCTTTTGGTCTTAGAACAACATTCCCTCTTTAATGGGAATTTAGTCACTCTGGCTATTAATTATTCATCTATTTGTAACTTCATATCCCAAATTTTAGAATTATCACCATTGAAACTTCATGTGAAAGCTTTGGTGACCTACTATTAAACATGTACAAAAATTATAACTAACCAAATCTCTCAAAAGTCAGAAAATACTCTTCCTAAGCTTCAATAAGCTCGACAACGGGTTCAACTCTAGAAATCATTCCCATTTTAACGGTTTACCACACTACAGTTCGGAAAACCCTCATAAAACCTTAACAGACTCTCTCTTAAAAAAATGGAGCTTCAATACTTGGGTAAAAATCTTATTTCGAGGAAGAAGTGTCGTAAACAAGACTTAACCTGAGGTAATTAGTCATGAATACGGTGATACAACTCAAAACTATACGTGGAGGAGAATCAATGAACTTTGGGAAAGGAGGAATTTTCATATGTAGTTTGAAAGGACCCAGATTTAATTTTCCATTAAATTCATTTTAACTTATGATGACCAGATCAGGCCTGCAGTAACACAAAAAAATATTTAACAGTTGTTATGGATCGTGGGTATCATGGTAATACGCAATTATGATAAGCTAAGTAGGATTTATTAGGTTATGATCAATAATTGTTGGAACATTGTTTTATTGTTCAAATAAAATATGTTATTTTTTTCTTTTTTCTTTATTTTTCTTTTTTTATGTCTAGCGGAATCAACAACTAGTTGGGCACGTGCTCGCGTTACACGTGGTCGTGTTATCCAACTACTACCACTATAACCTCCAGGTGTGCCCATGATGTCCCTTACGCAACACACATTGTAAGTCGGGGAGAATTGAACTCAAAACCTCATGGAACTTCATTTTCACGACACTTGCCAATTGAGCTACCCCCCCGGGGGCAATAAAATATGTTAATAAAAATCAAAACCAACAATAAAATAAAAAATTGTAGCTTGTCAAATATTGTATCTCATTGGAATGTTATTCAAGGAGTGTAAATGAGAAAAAATAATAAAGAATATGTAAATTAGAAACATTTGAAATACAAAATATTTAATCAAAACCTTTATGAAATGAGAAACATCCCAACAAGAAAATGTCATTAATAATTGAATGAAATATCAAACAAGTTGGGAGTATTGACAAAAAGTAAAACAAATTTTTTTTTTTTTTCAAAATATAAAAAGGAAGGGTTCCAAATTTATTTATAATTAAGAAATTTGGGAGGATGTTTTCCTTTACAACAAGTGGTGAAAAAATGTTGAAACCAGTTATCTTTGTATATATGACAAATAAAAAATATATTAGATCATAAGAAATAAGAAAATTTACGAAATGTAGATAAATTATATTTATGACTAGTTTGTCAAAGATAAGAAGATCAAATAGTTCTAGTACTCTTTAACTTTATGTCATTGGAGGGGACAATGGGATTTTATTAATATTGTGATTGGGAAAGGATGCTTATGATTTGACTAATAAGAAAAGTATATTCATGATGTCAGAATTGAAAAGTTTAACTCAACGTACCTGATATTTCTTTGCTTCTAGCAAGCCTGTTTAGTACCCAACGAACTTACCTTAATATCATATAAGTCTTTATTCATTGCCAGCAAGACTGTTCAGTACCCCAATGGGTTAGAATATACTTCCCACATCCTCATTTTATTTATTTTATCTTTCAACTTTCTTCTTTAGTTCATGACTTAATGATTGCATTTGAGCAATGACGAGAATAGAGGAGGGGTGATATACAAAATTACTTATTTATTTTTGAACATGGAATAATAACTAAAGTGTTCTTCTTATGATATGATATTTCCCAATCGATTATTTTATTTTAAGGGAAACATATTACCCTAAAGAGACTTTGTTGAAGAGTATTTTCCTTGTTTTTACTTCTTTATAAAGATAAACTAGACATAAGACTTATCCTTTGAACTTAAAGAAATTTTCTCATTTCAAACAATCTAAATTAGTATATCTCTGTAATAAAAATGATTTCAAAGAAAACTGATTAATAGATGTATCCAATTGTTATATCAGATAAAAAATCATAATCATAATCAAAGAAAGAAAATGGAAAACTTCGAAAATATACATTCAAAATGAAAACAAACATAAATATTTACAGCGATTTACAAGGATTGAAGTGTCTTTTAGGAAAAATATTTTTTGAGAATTAACCCATTCACAGGAAAAGACATTTCTATGTCTTCAAGAGTTTGAAAAATAAAATTATATTGACCAATTTTCTGAGCAACCTGAAAAGGACCTAACCACAACTTTTGAAATTTTGAATGTTTACCTTTTTCTTCATGGGATTTGTCCTATTTCAAGACTAAGTCACCAACTTCAAAATATTTGTTACAGACAACTATATTATAAAACCACTTCTTAATGATCATTTTATGATTAGCAAAAGTATTCTTAGCCTTATCCCTCACTTATTCTAGTTTGAAGATCTGATTTATATGATATTGAAGACTACAAAAAGGTTGCTCGTCAATGGACTATACTAAAGGCAAGGATGGTATAGAAATATTTGGTGGAAGAATAACCTTCTTCCCATAAAATAATGAGTCTTTGTAAATAATTTGATCTTACCACAATGCATAGATCAAGTCCTTGTGTCAATTTTTGTGGTTATCACTGATAGTTTTCTTGATCATTTTTAAAATATTTTTGTTTGTTGATTCGTCTAAATAGTTACCCCAAGGATAATAATTAACATTTTTTTTTGTTTTAATTCCTTTCTAAAGTGAAAATTTCGTAAGCGGTAGAGAAGAAAAATAAGATGCATTATCAAAAACTAATGTGCTCGGGATACCAAATATTGTAATAATAAACTAATCTACGAATGATATTACCTGATGAGTTGTAACTTATTTCAAGGGAATGGCCTCCACCCATTTTGTAAATTAATTAGTGGAAGTAAGAATATACATGTGATGCTTGGAGGATTTAGGAGAAATTTCACCAATGATATCGAGTCCCCATTGTTTAAATGGGTGTTCAACAATGACAGGCTGCAAAGGTAACACTGATTTATTTTCTCGTCCAGTTGAAGTTTGACATATTTTACATTTTCAAACAAATGCATGAGAATATTTAAATAAATTCAACCAATAATAACCTTCATGTAAAATTTTGTGTTCAAATGTATAACCTCCAAAATGACCACCTGCAGGTCCATCATGAAAGAAAAATAAAACTTTATCAACTTCTTGTTTTTCTAAACATCTAAGTAACATTGAATCATAATTATGTTGGCACATGGGTAGACCCAGGGTTCAACGCACCAACAAAACCCTAACTATCGACCCTTTCAGCAACACCTGCGAAGCAGATGAAGTCTCACCCGAGGTAGAGGTAGGGGGGGTTGTAGGAATCAGGTGTCTACAACCTAGATGGGACACAGATCTATGATTACAACAGTTAAAAGATCATTTATCCAACACCATGCATTAGTTCATAAATCCATTCACATCACAGATTAAACCCTAGATATAGAAAACCGCAGTAGCAACTAAGATCAAGTACTTTTCATCACTTAGAAAATAGTTATTGGATCAGATCTAGCATTCATTTATCATCAATAGATCACTAAGAATCCATATATCTATCTAGCATACATAAATACCAATACACTAACAGATAAACAACATCAACACAGGATATACGTGGTTCACCCCTGTGTGGGGCTACGTCCACCAACTCTTCTTCTTCTTTATTAGTCTCCTTGAATCTTCTTATAGGCACAAAACCATAGAGCTAACTTCACACTGGACAAGTGATCTGTGCACAGTGCACTAGATCCACCTTCCTCAAAATCAGGTCAAGGCACAGAGCCTTACGTTGTCTGTCTACACAAAGATGCTTACAATCACTTTCACTTAGCCAGGGATTTACAGATACTTGCACGAAGCCAACCAGATCTACTTCTTACAACATATTGTGCACATAGCCAACATAGACTTCTTACAATCACTTAGCTACTTATTTATACATTACAAAAAGGCCTAAACATGGGTAAAACCATGGGTCGACCTTCCATACCCGTTACATAAACCATAAAAGTCCAAAAGGACTGCAAAATGGGTGAGATCACGCAATCTCCATTTCACCTCGGTGCTCCATCTTCAACCAACCTATTGAAGTCCCAAAAATGGTTAAACATGACCAATGTTCTCTCAAAACTTGGTCCAGGGAAACTAGGCCCCCAACGCTCACTCATGACTCGTCTCGAGTCACTCCGATCTAGGTAATACCACTTCAAAGGCCTTGAGCTTAGAGCCTCCTACTCAATGAATTCCTGAATTACTTTCTTAGTGACAGGCCCTTCCAGGTGTTGTTCTACTATTGCGACCACTTGTTCCAACTATGAGCCTTGTCCCTCAATCTCTTCAAAAAGTTTGCAGGCTTCATCCTGCACCGACTAGAGTCTGAGTGTCACCTCCAAAACTCGACTCTAGATGGCAGTGACCTACTGCTGAACTACACTTTTCTCCTGTGACCTCTTCATATTCTCAATTGTAGTCAGCATTTTCATCTATTCTTGCATGGTGGATGCCTGTTGATTCACTTCTTGGAGTTGTGCTTCCAATATCCTCAGCTCTGAATCTTCTGCAAGGTGCTCATAGGTCTGTGCACTTCGATCACTCAATTGTTTACAGTATGAGGCCAATGCCCTGATTCATTCTACTACACTCTTGGCATCGTATTCCCTCTAATCCCGCACTTCTTGTGGAGTTCTCAACATTGCTTGAATTTCTAATTCTTCTACTCTTGCTTGATGTTGTTGAATGGCCTCAGTGAGCTTCCCCACGTGCATCTCTATTGACTTTGGTTCCTCCTGTACTAAGGATGACACAGAGAAAAGTTATGTAGTTACTACCTCTTTGACTGCAATCTACTCTACGAGAAGTTGGCCTTTTTCTTCCTATATATTTTCATTAATTTGCTTGAACTCTGCCTGAATTTCACTTTTCGCCTTCTACGCAACTCAAAGTTTCTCTAGGACCTCATCCTTTTCTTTCTTTAAGGCCTCCATTGACTGCTCCTTTTCCTCTTGGGATTGACGAAGTCAAACCTCTGTCACATCTGTTAACCTTTGAAATTGGGTGGGCACATCCCCCTATTCTACATTTTCTACTAAGGATGGAGCAGTCTCAACGGTCCAATGGAGATCCTTCCGGTAATAATTTTTTTTCTAGTCATTCTGTAGCGTCATTCTAATAGTCAGGACACCTCCAACGGTCATATATATTCATCATGGTGAAGTCCCATTCTGTGCGGTTCTTCTATTCTGGAGAGGTTCAAGTTTTGCAAGCCTTCCTTCTGCGAAGTCTTTTCTGGAACTTCCCATGGTTTTTCTAATTTTTCTTTCTTCTTACTGAGCTTTCTTACCTTCTTTCCTATAATTTGAGTCTCTCGATTCCTCTTTCCATTCTTATTCTTTACTTCCCTTATCTTAGTAACTTCGCACTACTGAGGGTCTTCCAAATGTTTCAAGGGTAATACCTCTTCTCTTACTATTTCTAAGGTGAATTCACTTCTTTCCTGTATGGACAGATTCTTTAAAATTTCTTGTGTTCTTCGAGCTTCGATAGCTAGTTATTTGGCCCTCTATTGCTTCGAATTATTCTCTTGTTCTTCTATTAGTCACGTTAATTTCCTAGCCATGAAGTCCCTTAATTATTTCTTTTTTTTGTTTTGTGTCGTCTTCCTCTTCTTTCCTTCGGATCTGATCTTTCTCAATCCAGGTCTTTCCTAACAAAAGTGAAAAAGGAGCGTTGTTCTCAAAAAAATTAATGACTTCAAATTCTTCTTCGGTCGTTGTTCCATGGGCTATCATAGGTACATTAGTAATTCTTCCACATTGGGTTATCATATTTCCTTTAAAACATCCTATCCTTCCCAATGAAGGAACCATAACAGGCTTTCCCAAAATTTCCCAAGTGTTTTATGGCATCCGATTCACATGTGTTTCCTCATCTAATACACAATATACATTGAAGTCCCCTATTCTTTTTTCTATGCACTGCTTCTCTTTTAAGATCTCTGGTATACCGATGTCTCTGTGATCATTTAGTTTTTCTTTGATCTGTAATAATATAGTCTTTGATTCTTTCTGGTTCACTAGCATATCCTTAGCCCCTTGGCCTTCTTCATATTTTTCTTGTCCCATGTTCATATTTTCAACTTTGGTAATCATTCTAGGTAAATCCTCAACTCGGTGACCAATAGATTTATAGCAGAGACAAATAGGACCTGTACCAGGGCATTCCTTAGTAAGATGTCTTGGTCTTCTGCAATTATAACATAGTGTCAATCCTCTCTTTCTCTTAAACGAGTTCCAACCTCTTTTGTACTGGGCACTGGGATCACTGTGATGGACCTACAATCTGCAAAAAAATGTTCTTGGTTCTTGCATCCACTTATTAGTCAAAAAAAAAATTCTATGCATAGGAATAACATATATTTCACTATCTCTATCAAATTTATTCAGATCAAATATTTCTTCTAGATGTGCCCTAGTATTCAGACTAGGAAATAATCTATCAAACATACTTATATTCATACCTTCAAAGAAAAAATTTCCACTTATCTTACCTTTACCAAAGCATAGATCTTTTAGATCTTACCTATTTTCTTTAGATCAAACTTCTTTTTCTTAGAACAAATCTTTCCCAAGTCAAGTAGAACACTGCGCACTGCAACAACAGATCTACAAACATAGCTTTCTCTTTTCTTCAGTTCCCAACAATCACAGTTTCAAGTCCCGGCAACAGAACCACTTGTTGGCACAGGGGCAGACCCAGGGTTCAATGCTTCAACAGTGCACCAAAAAAACCCTAACTACTGACCCTTTCGGCAACACCTGCGAAGAAGATGAAATTTCACCCAAGGTAAAGCCAGAGGAGGATTTAGGACTCATGTGTCTACAACCTAGATGGGACATAGATCTGTGATTACAACACTTAACAAAGTATTTATCCAATACCATGCATTAGTTCATAAATCCATTCACATCGCAGATTAAACCCTAGATATAGAACAACGCAGTAGAAACTAAGGTCAAGTACTTTTCATCACTTCGCACATAGTTATTGGATAAGATCTAGCATTCATTTATCATGAATAGAGCACTAAGCATCCATATATCTATCTAACATGCATAAAGACCAATACACTAACAGATAAACAACATAAACAACATCGTACAAAGAACATCAACACATGATATACGTGGTTCACCCTAGTGTGTGGATACCTCCACCAACTCTTCTTCTTCTTTATTAGTCTCCTTCAATCTTCTTATAGGAATAGAGCCACAAAGCTAACTTTTCACTGCACAAGTGATATGTGCACAATGCACTAGGTCCACCTTCCTCAAAATCAGGTCAAGGCACAAAGCCTTACGCAGTCTGTCTTCACAAAGCCACTTACAATCACTTGTACTTAGCTAGGGATTTACAGATACTTACACGAAGCCAACTAGATCTACTTCTTACAACATATTGTGCACATAGCCAACACACACTTCTTACAATAACTTAGTTACTTATTTATACATTACAAAAAATCCTAAACATGGGTAAACCCATGGGTCAACATCCCATACTTGTTACATAAATCCTAAAGTCCTCAAAATCCTGAAAAATGGGCGAGATACCATGATCTCCTCTTCTCCTGGGCGCTCCATCTTCGACCAGCCTATCGAAGTCCCAAAAATGGTTAAACACTACCAATGTTCTCTCAAAACTTGGTCAAGGGACAACAAATTCTTTCTGAAAAGAACATTATTGATAAGTTGATATTGTGTGGATTTTGTTCTTAGAGCATGTTTCTTTTTAAAATACAAATGAGAAGGTGTAGTTCCATGAGTTAGATAATAAATTAAATTTGAATATTGTGAATCGGGAATATCAGGAGTAACACATAATTTTTGTATATCTTCAGTGACCTTTAACTTATCCGCATTTTCAGATATAGTATCAATGGTTTCAGTTAATAAATTGCATAAACCTTGACCTCGTACAATTTTTGAAAGTTTTATCTCTAAATCATATTCTTGCAATTTTTTTACCCAATTTTCTCTCTTATCGCCTAAATATTTTTGAATGAGAATTTTTTTTGACTCAAGGATGTGGAACTATTACTTTGGTATGTTATTTGATAAGGAAAGGTATGAAATGTTTGATGCATTTAAAAATTGCATAAGCTTGTTTTTCAACATCAATATAATTTAATTCTTCTCCTTGTAATGATAAACTTTCGAAAGCAATTGGTACTTATATGTTTTGATCATATTTTTGTGATAACATAGATGCGTAAGATTTTTCAGAAGAAAATGTATAAAAAATGAATTCTTTATCATAATTAAGAGAGAGTAAAGAATTCACTTGAATGAATGCTTTCTTTATAGAATTGAAAGCCTATTTTTCGATTGTATTACATTTGAATAACATGTATTTTCTTATCATATATTGCAAAGGTAAGACTATTTCTATGAACTATGCGATAAAACGCTTCACAAAATTAATTTTTCCAAGGAAAGATTGCATAGACTTTTTACTATGAGACAAAGGAATTTTAGAAATACTTTTAACTCTAGAAGGATCAATTGAAATTCCTTCTTTAGAAACTATATATCCCAAAATTTTACCTTCATTAAGAGAAAAAAATGATTTCTTAGAATTTAAAGAAATTCCATACTTTCGACATCGTTCAAAAACTTCTTTAAGATCATAAATATGATCTGAACGATTATTAGCATAATTTTTTCTGTCATCTAGATAAACAACAACATATTTATTGATTAAACCATGGAAGGAAATATCCATAGATCATTAGAAATTTGCACCTCCGTTGACTAAACAAAAAGACATATTTTGATAAGTGTAAGTTCCCCATTTAGTTCTGAAAGAAGTTTTGATTATATCATTAGGATGGACTAATACTTGATTATATACAGAAAATTTGTCTAACAATTATATCATTTCAAAACCTTAGACTGATTGAAGAATTTGCTCCATCATAGGTAATGGAAAATTATCTTTTTCAGAAGCTTTGTTTAGGTCTCTAAAATCAATACAAATTCGGATGGCTCCATTATTTTTCATTACGGGTAGAAGATTTGATACCCACTTCGAATGTCTCAATGGAAAAATGATATTTTCTTTAAGCAATTTATTAAGTTCATTTTTAATTTGGGTTTCAATATTAGGATGCATTTTCCTTAACTTGTGTTAAACTAGTTTTTCCTCTCAAAGCATAGGAATAGTGTGTTGAATTATAGATGTATCAAAAGTTTTCAGGTCATCATATGACCATGAAAAAACATCATTGTATTTCTTAAGAAGCTTTAGGAAAGTCATTCTTTCAAAAGGAGAACAACCTAATCCAATATTGACATTTTGAGTATTTTGTTTTGTTCCCAGATTAATAAGTTCCACACTCGTTGTAGAACTGTGTGTTTTACAATTTGTTGGTTTTTAAAATATATCTTTTAAATTATAAATATCTTCTAATTTTACAATGGATATAGGAACAATATTTTCATATTTGATCAATGTATTTAGGAACAATATTTTCAGATTTGATTCTATCCTCGAGAGAATATTTGTTTAACTCAAGATCATGTTATCGGGAACAAAAGGTTGAAAAAACAGTTGAATAGAGAATCTATATGGAGAAAAATATTATGGGGGAATAAGTCCAGAAGCTATGTTTTCCAATAAATTTGCACCAACATTTTGCATCCTATATATAGAAAGAATATTAATTACATAAAATTCTCTACTAAGATATTGAGTCAATTGTTGATAATGTTTCAAATAACTAGAAATACAATGAATTTAATTGTTTACATGTATAACAACAATTTTTGAATCACCGAAAACCAATATGTCATGCACATTCATGTTGATTTCCTTCTTTATACCCTGAATTAATGCTTCATATTATGCGGTGTTATTAGTACACTGGAATTCCAATATGCAGGTTAATATAGTTTTTACACCATCATGAATGATTAAAATGCAACCTGCACCAACTCCATCATTACATGTAGATCCATCAAAATAAAGATTCCAAAATGGATAACTTACATAATTATCTACAAAATTAATACAACGAGAAAATTATTTCTAAGAGAAATTTTCAATCCTCGAGCTTTGATCCATAGGTTGGAAAGGAGAAATCTATGCATTAAAATTTTCAAAATAAGAATCAATAGAGTAATTGCCAACAATGGTATTAGAAAAATCCACAGGTTCATTTTGTCCATCTAAATCCATCACATTGTGTTTCATATGTTTTTCCCTATTCACACAAATCTGATTAGGTTTCCCATTATATGGAAGCCAAAGGTTAGACCAATCATTTGAGAAATATCCATGATTTTTTTCAAACCAATCTCAACTTAAAATTTATCCATAAGCATATAGAATATCAACAATGATAATATCCATTATTTGAAAAAATTTAGAATTAGATGATAATATGATTAATACATCCTTCAATTCTACCAAAACTTGTACCCTTGTTCTATCTAATTGAACAATTTGAATAGATTATTTCCATGGTTGTGCATTGATCTGAAGACAAACTGAATAAGGCATTATATTCGAAGATTCACCTGAATCATCCAAACAATTATGCACATTTTGAATAAAAAAATTGAAAATCAAGAGAAATGGAGGAGTATGCAACTTTGATCTATCACATATAATAATTGAACCAATATCTACTTCAGAAGATAAAGTTTGAACTGTTGAAACTTTTTTCTTTATTTTCTTTTGTAGTAGATGATGAAATTGTCTTATCATAAACTCTTAAATCCCTTAATAAACTATTCTTTTGAGATTTTAGTTTACTTAGTTCATATAGGAAAATATTTTCTCTTGTATTTTTCATATCTTCTATAATATCATAATCAATTCTTTCAGCAACAACAAGAACTTTTTATGGTGACTTGTTTTCTATAGGTTGTGTACTTGAAGTATTTGTTGGTGGATCAGTCGCAGAAGTTGAAGATGTACTTTTACATAAGTTTTGAGCAGCAAGAGATTCTTTTGTATCATCTTCATAAAAAATTCCATTAATATCCCAAAATAAATTAGTATATTTAACTTCTTCATTATCCTCTCCTTCTTCCTCATCAATGTTAACTCCTTCCGAAGTTTGGTCACTAGGTGGAATCTGTGGATTCTTCTTGAAAAATGACCTAAATGGTTTATTTGAAACTTCAGCTAGTTTTCCTTTAACATCAACTATCTCATTTGCTAATGTTTTCCTGATTTTTCTATAAATTTTCCATATCAAAAACATATTTATCTTTATTTTCTTATTTGATAAACTTTTTCTTGGTTGTTATAGAAGATCTCAAATATCCACTTAGAGATTTACTTGCAATACTAGATATTTCATTTTCTACATCTAAATCTTACTGCATTGCTTCATTCAAAGTATTTTTACTTGCATGTTTAACAAACATAGCAATGGAAACTGATAAAGTAGAGGAATAAAAGTCAATCTAAATGTCTAAACGAGGTTTGGATGTTTTAGGCATTTTATTGAGAATTTTAAGGAATATTTGATTGAAATATTTGATTTTCTCTTTAGGCCCCATTCTAATTTTGTATAATTCTACTAATAAAATAGATGAATACTTGTCATCCCAAAATTTCTCAATGAATAAATCCTCAAAAGTATCCCAATTAGTAATGGAATTAACTTGTAATGAGAGATACCAGGTAGAAGCTTCTCCTTCAAAAGTATATGGTAAAATTCTACAAACAACGTCCTCATGCTCAAAACCTCTCAGATTAACAATTAACATAAATTTGTTGATATTATCATCAACAGTTTCTTTTGATTTTGAATTAAATTTTGGTAACCATTTTTCTGGATTTTTAGGTAAATCATGTTGATTTCAAGGAACATTGACTACTCCGAGAGTTCTCCAAGGAATTCTCGGTACTCAATCCATAGTATTCGGTTGAATAGGAGTTTATGGAGGAGGATATGGAATACGAGACGTATGTAAAGGAGGATTTAAGGGAGGATTATTTCTGACAATTTCAATTATGTTTTTTTGTTATCTAGACAAGAACTTGGAATAGGTTCTATACCTAACCCATGTCTTTGTGATCTTGTAAGAACAAATAATTCTTGAATATCATAATCTATATAATCGAAATATCCTTGAGAAGTTTCTCCTTGATTTCTGAGCTCATCTATTTCTTTTTTTATTTGTTGAAATTCTGGAGAACTAAGGAAACTGGAAGAAATATCACATAGAGTTCTTTGAATTGGATATTTTAACTAAGTAGCAGTAAAATATACCATGGGAGAAGTTGTTCTACTTGAATGGTCTTAGTTTTATTCGTTGTTTTGGTCATTCATTATCAGATGTCCCTCCTTCTAGTGCCAAAATGTTGATAGTCAAATATGACCATGTTCAACATTCAGGAATTTTCCTGATTAGGAAACCAATTAGATCATTATCTTTTGTAAATTGTTATTCTAATTGGTTTAGGTCCAATTACCTATAACTATCCTAATGTACAACATAAAACTAAATTTAAAATATATACACCTTCTAATTGATTGTAGAGATTTTATCTTTTATTGAATAATAAACTGAAATATAAATATATACAGATTTAAAACTATCTACAAGAAATAGACTAATTCTAAGTATCATAAACATTACCCCTATGAAAGAGGATCTTGTTTTCTATTTAATAATAAGAAATATTTTTAATGAAATTAAAAAAATGAACTAAATTAAATAAAACTAAAAAGAAAATTTAATGCTCGAGCCCAAATTCCAAATTTAGATACTATATGAATTTAAGTAAGGTAAACAATGTTCTAAAGATATAGATATTCAAAACACATGTCTGAATATATCCACTAAGAATGAATTAATAAACCTGTTTAACTAATTAGCACATACTCATAATCCCAACAATAATTCATATACATAATAACCACGGATGTGTCAAATAAAAAAATGAAATTGATCTAATTTAGTAGCAGTAATAAACTAAATCAATTTGTAATTCCATCGACACATACTCCAGACAAGACTTTGATTTCAAAAATGAACATTCGGATACCAGTAGTAATACCAAAATACTAATTGTTTGTATTAATATTGAAAGTCACAAAAATATTTTGAATAATGTATCGAAACAAAGACTTGTACAATAGTGCATAAGTTTTTGTTTTTCTTTCAAAAAAATGAACCCTCTTAATTGTATTTCCTTCATTGTTTTATATTGAAGGAATTCAAAAACGGAAATTAACTTCCATAACCATAAACGGTTATCCATTTAGAATGGGAAAATAACAAAATCATTTAATTCCCAAAACTAACTTAACTAAATACATGAAATAAAAAACTACTAACTGTTCAATTTTAGAATTCTTCTTGGAAACTAATTTTCTCATTTCCTATATTTTCCAGGTCACACCTTTTACACCTGCATAACAAAAATGAAAAGATAGGAATTAATAAAACATAAAATTAAAAAATTAGATTTTCTACAAAATTTGAAATTCTTTAGCTACTCTTTTATTAACTAAATTAATGAAAATAAAAACTACACTAAAAAAATGTTAAACTCGTACTAATAACTAAAACAGTTCTATCAATGAGTGTTACTGGGAAGAGTCTTGAATTCTGAATTAACAAAAATATTAACTCCTGGTGAGTTAATGTTAATTGCTTCTTTCTTTTTATCTTGTTTAGAACATGGAACCTGTGTAATACCCCAAGGCCAAGACCCTGTTGAATTGTAGTGATGTTTAATGAAGTTTATAGGCTATTGAGACAAGTATTTATAAGATGGGAGGATTATATGTTTATTAGTC